>PVIY010032601.1:0-28859 GCA_004026745.1 Myrmecophaga tridactyla
CTTTCAATATTTTCTATTGTTCTGTCTTCTACTTCATTAATATTTTTTCTTCAGAGTCTAATCTCCTCTTAACATCATCTGTTGAGTTTTTAATACCAGCTACTGTATGTCTTCATTTGTAGATTTTCTATTTGATTCATTTCATAAATTCTAATTCTCTTGTGAATTCCTTCAGTTTCATTATTTTCCAATGTTTTCATTTATTTTATGGGACATATTTACTACAGTTGTTTAAAGCTTTTTGGATAAACTCTAATATCTGGATCACTCAATCTTTATTTTTATTTCTTTCCCATATATAAAATAAAATAATATAATATATACATAATTTTTGTTTACAAATGTTTCCTCTTGTTATGCTTAATAATTGAATTCTAAACATTTTCAAAAGTCTTAAGAATTCAAACCTTGTTTTATTCCTTTCAAAATGTTTCACCTTGATACACTGATATTGGTGGACTGAATTGAGGAAGGTTTGCAGTTTCGGTAATACTCTGTCTACATCTGGTTTACTCTATTTCCTGGGTGAATCCCTCCAGGATTTTAAAATGAGAACCTGCTTTTCCTAAATGCTCTTCCTGGTGAGTCTTGAAGACTATCATAAACTTTGGGATAATTTAATTTCTGAAAATATCTTGAGTTAGAAATTAGCATTTTGACACCTCTAACTCCAGATCTGTGATACCACCAAATGCTCAGCTGGTTTTTCTGTCCCCCATCACTGGCTCTCTGATGCGGAAAATATCAACTCCTTAGCCCCTTACCTGCATCCAAATTCAGCAAATGGTCCCAGTGAAACACAACAACAAAGAATCAGCTAAACATTCTGCCTGTTCTCTTACAGAATCTAATTTCTCTAATCCTCATTAGTCCTGAAGACATCCAATATCATCAATGATTTTCCATTTTTAAAAAAATAATTTGTAGCTAAAGCATTAATCAGTCACAAATCCATCCTATCTAAAAGCAATTTTTGTGAAAACCTGGAAATTTGGGCATTATAGTTGAGATTCTGGATCTTGTTTAAACCTACTGATTTAGCTGGTTCCTCAGACCCTGACTACTAAGGCAGAGGGAGTGGTGGGCATCATCTCATTACTTTCCTATAGGGGTAGAAGTTCCCCCAATCAGGCTTTGTTGATGCCCAAGCTGGGGACTACTTCTTAGTGCTGAAGGGAATAGAGAATTACAGCTACTTTCAAGGCTTCCTCTGATGCCTTCTCCCTAGGAATGGTAGGAGTGCTGCCTTGTTCTGTAACCCATGTGATTTCTACTGTAGGGTGACAGTGGTCTGGCTACTGATAGAAAGTGATGATAATCCTAAATCTATACTAGTAGTTGTCCAATATAACCCCCGAGGGCAGGAGTGGAGGCACCTTGTAACTGCCAGGGGTTTGAAGTCCAGGATTCCCACATGGTCTCCAGAGGTTGGGGGGTAGGTGTCATTAATTCTTTTTACCATATGTCAGGAATGAAAATTCAAGTTCTTTTCTTGTTAGTCTCTAACACCACCCTGATTAAAGTTTTGGGACATCTTGTTACCACTTGGTAAGGGTGGAAATCTAGGTGACCCATTCAACCTTTTATTCCATGGATGGAGTCGGAGTCTAGTTTTATCCATTGTGTTTGGCTAGAGTTATAGTAGTTATTGTCTAAGAGTTTTCCATATTAGTGTGTTGCCCCTTTCTTGTTTCTTTGGTTAGAGAGAAGAGAATTTTGCTGGGCTTTTATGTCTATCCATGTTAGACATTTCCAGGGTTACCAGCTTCTTCAGCTCCCAGTTTCGAATTTTTTGAGGCAAAAAGAAAGCCCAGGGAACTCACCGTCTTGTCATTCCGTAGGTCCCAAAGTTGAAAGCAGGTGTGCCTTCATTCTACCTATCAGAGTTTCTTAATATTTGTTTTATATAGAAGTAAAGAGTTTTTATTTGTATATAAGGGGAGAAATAGGGAAAAGTACATCTAATCCATCTTCTGGGAAGTTCAGGTGTCACCCGTTAACTTTTAAGTTTCATTTACTGTATTTTCAGGTTGTGGAATTTGGTTCTTTGGTATATGACCTAAGATCTCAATCCTATATTTTATTTACTAGACATTATAATTATTATTAACTGTCAGTTTAAAGTCTCTTCTGATAACTCTGTAACATGAATTTGGGAGAGAGAAGTTGATTCAATTACCTACTGTTTCTTTTATTATTTGTTTTTAATCATAATTGTTTTATTTTCTTTTAAATTATCTTTTTACTGAGTAGCAAACATTATATGAGAAAATTTATAAAGGGAATTTCATAAATCATGCCTCGGCTCAATAACTATGTCTAAATTATCCTATAAGATCCTATTCACAAGTGAGTTCATGCCTTAACTAATAACATCTTCAAGAGTAATATTTACAGACGAGTTCATCGCAAGTGTGCAGATTAAGACTTGAACATGTCTTCGGTGGGTACTTGATTCAATCTGTGACAGTCTGCCCCTGGACACCAAGAAGATATATTCTTCGTAAATGCAAAATTCAGTCACCCCATCCCAATATCTCATAAGCCTTAAGCTATTTTGGTAACAACTTTAAGTCAAAAGTCTCATCACAATCAATTGTATATGTGGTCCATCCTAGGGTAAAATTACTGTCAGTCCATGAAATTTTAAAACCTTATAAACATGTTATATGCTTCTGAAATACAGTGGTTATACAGATAAAGTATAAGCAAAACATTCTTATTATGGAGAGGTGAAATTGGAAGGAAAACAGAGGTGCTGGGATCCCAAGCAGGTCCTAATTCAAGCAGGGCAAATTCCATTATATTCTATGGTCTGAGAATTACCTGCATCTCTATGCTTTGTCCTGCTGGCCTGAAGGAGCAGTAAGACCACTGTCTCCAACCCTTGGCCCTCCACTCCCTGAACCCCAAACACAAGTTCATAGGCTCCATCCTCTTTAAGTACTGGGATGGCAACCGAGGTCTCCCTGAGTGATGGGACACAGGTACCACCCTCTGTGAGTGCTGGGGTGAAGGCTGACTCCTTTCTCTGGGCACTCAACTCTCAGAGCCAGGGAGAAACCTGATAGAGCCCTTGTTGCCCTAGTCTCAGATCCTGCTATCTGGATAGGTTGAGAATTTCCCAAATCATTAATTTCTGTTTTTTGCATGCTTAGCAGTTCAGTCTTCAGTTTAACTCTCTTCTCTTGCATTTTACCATCAGCAGCAAGGAGAAACCATGCTGCACTGCATCTTCCATATTTACTTGGAAATCTCAACTATATATCCAAGTTCATTGCTGAAAATTTTGCCTTCCCTTTGACATCGGAACACAATTTTGCCAAGTTATGGATTACTTTTGTAGCAAGGGTCATCTTTCTTCCAATTTTCAATAACACATTCATCATTTCTTTCTAAGGCTTCTCCAGAAGTACCTTTAATGTCTATGTTTCCATCAACATTCTAGTCATGATGATATATATATTCTGTTTTTTTGTTTTTTTTTGAATGGACAGACATCAGGAATCGAACCCAGGTTTCCAGCATAGCAGGCTAGAATTCTGCCACCGAGCCAATGTCGCACTGCCTGATATATGCATTCTTTAAAAAGGTAGGAAATTTTCTTTTTATTTCTTTCTGAATTCTTACCAAAAACAACTTTAATATCCATATCTCTCCTTTAGTTTCCTTGGCTGCTCAAACAGATACCTTACAAAAGCCTGGCTTAAACATTGGATTTTTTTTTAAGTATTTTCATTGAGAAATATCCACACACATACAGTCCAATCACATTATAAAATCAATGGCTCACAATATCACCACATAGTTCTGTATTGTTTATCATGACCATTTTTAGAACATTTGCACCACTCCAGAAAAATAAATAAGAAAAAAAATTCATACATCCCATACCCCTTTTCCCTCCCTCTCATTGGCCCATAATATTTCAATCTTTCCCATTTTTATCCTTTTATTTCCCCCTATTATTTATATTATTAATTTATTTTTGTTCTTTTTTTTAAACTCACCTGTCTATACCCTGGATAAAAGGAGCATCAGACAAAAGGTTTTCATAATCAGACAGTCACAATGTAAAAGCTATATAGTTATAAAGTCTTCTTCAAGAATCAAGGCTACTGGAACACAGTTCAGCAGTTTCAGGTGCTTCCCTTTAGCCACTCGAATATTCCATAAACTAAAAATGGATATCTACCTATGGCATAAAAGTAAATCCCAGGATACCCTCCCAACTGAAATCTCACAGCCACTGAAACTCTATTTTGTCTCATTTCTCTCTTCCTCCTTTTGGTCGAGAAGTCTTTCTCATTCCCATGATGCCGGGTCCCAGCTAATACCCAGGACTCAGGTCCCACATTTTCAGGGAGATTTGCACCGCTGGGAGTCATGTCCCACATGGGGGGAGTGTAATGAGTTCACCTGTCAAGTTGGCTTAGACGAAGAGGCTACATCTGAGGAGCAAAAGTTCTCTGGAGGTGACTCTTAGGCATAATTATAAGAAGATTTAGTGTCTCCTTTGCAGGCATAAGCTTTATAGGGGAGAGCCCAAGATTGAAGGCTTAGTCTATTGAATTGTTTGTTCCCACTCTTTGCAAGAATATCAGAAATTCCCAGATGGGGAAGTTTAATATTTCCTTCTTTCTCCCAAGCCACCCCAAGAGGACTTTACAAATGGGTTTTTATTTTCTGCCCAAATTACTCTGGGATATATCTGGGCATCACACTAACCTGTACAAACCAACAATATCTCACACCCTATTGACGATTCCATGTAATTATGATGTTCAAATAACTGGCCATACAAGTTAAATTAGATAATGTGCTACCCAAACTATAAATTTTGCATCAAATAAATATCTCTCCCTTTGGTCTCGCACAGAGGTTGAAGTTTGAAAATATGGACCATATCATCCTTTACCCAGTATTCTGATTTACCTTAGTCCCATCCAGGCCAGCTTCATTCATATTTCTAAATGAAGTCTGATTACTTTTTCAGTTGTTTTAACAGTTGATGAATGAGGTAATACTGACTTCCATAGCTTCGATGCTCTAACTCTGAGTCTCAGGTGTCACATAAACAACCAAATTTCAGGAAACAACCAAGTTATATACAAATAACTCAGTATCTTAGAATTTAGAACTATCAGTTATAATTCCTAAATAAATGTGACTTCTAGAAGAGCTTACAATCTAGGAACTTTTATAATAGGCCCCAACCTATAACCTATGCTCTGGACTTCAATTCTCTGACTTTGTAAATTATAGTTAATCCATATGAATCAGGCATGATAATATTTGTCTTTTTGTTTCTGACATTTAATTCAGCTTACTCTCCTTAAGTTTCATTCACCTAGTTGCATGCCTCACAACCTCATTCCTTTATGTAATTGCTCAGGAGTCCATTGTGTGTAAACACCACAGTTTCTCCTTCTATTCCTCAGTCATGGTACCCTTAGGTTACCTCCATCCATAGCAAATCTGGGGAACACTGCTGCCACAAACACCAGTGTGCAAATTCATGTCCCCACTCTCCGTTTCTCCAGGTGTATACCTAGCAACTGGGTTCAGGATCATACGCAACCCCACCCCTAGCCTCCTGTGGAACCACCACACTGCCCTCCAAGGGACTGTAGCTTTCAGCTCCCCTACCAGCAGTAAATAGGCACATCTTTTCTTCCAAATTTCTTTTAGCACCTGTTCATTTTTAAATAAAACAATAGAAATTTAATGGCTAATAGATCCGAGGTTAGTAAAAAAGTTCCAAGTAAAGGTATCAACAAGGTAATGCTTTCTCCTCAGATTGTGGTGTTCTGGGTGGCTTCTGGTGATCCTTGGTCCTTGGCTTGTCACATGACAGGGCACCTAGCAGCATCTTCTAGTTTCTCTCTTTTCTTCAGGGTACCATTTGTTGTTTGGATCCTGTCTGTACCCTCTGTGGCTTTCCCTTTCTCTGTCTGAATTTCATTCTGCTTCCACAAGACTCCAATAATAGGATTAAGATTCATCCTAATTGAGGTGGATCACAGCCCCGGAAAAAGCTCTACAATTGGTTCAAACCTATGGGAAGGAACTAAGTTTAAGAACATGCTTTTCTGGAGTATACACAGCTCCAAATCCCATTATCTACCAGCAATCCATTCAAAGAAATCCTGGCTTTTTAAATCAAATGCTTCAAAATTCTTCTAGCCTCTCTCTTTCCATTACCCATTTCCACAGCCAGTTCTTCATTTTTAGGTAATTGTTAATAACAAGACCCCACTTTCTAGTAACAAAAAACTATCCTAATTTTCCTAGGCTGCTCTGGTAAATAGCATACATTGGATTGACATGAAGAACAGGAATTTTGGAGGCTAGAATTCCAAAATCAATGTCTCAACAGGCCATGCTTTCTTCCAGAGTCAATTGCATTCTGGTGCTGGTTTCTCCAATCCTTGATGAGGTCTCTCCTTGGTCTCCTCTTGTGGCTTCCTCTGAATTCTTGCTTCTGATTTCTTCTGACTAACTTTGCCTGAATTTCCTCTCTCTATAACGTGTTCAGTCAAATGGATTAGATCTACTCTAATACATTTGGTCTTATCTTTGAAAACTCTTTTCATGAATTAATCCATGTCTTTGCTAATAATATCTTCAAAGGTCCTTTTTACAAATACAGGAATTCAGATTAATACTTGAGCATGTCTTTTGTGGGGTACTTGATTCAATCTTCAATACTCTTGAAGTATTTTGTGTGCTTCAGTCATGACTTGGATATTAGAAATCCAAATCAGTTTATTCCAGCCAGGGATTTAAAAATATTTTTCTATGTCTTGCTTATTTCCAATTCACTCTTATTCTTATATTATAGTCACTCAGGGTCTCAATCTATAGCTTGAAACTTTAGTACAGCCCTTTTTTGGCAGGTTCTGAATTCAACATTTTTCAACCCAGCCCTAAGTGTCTATTGCAAACCTGGCTGAGCAGCTCAGCCACCTCTTCGGCTGGGTAGTTAGTCCTCCAGGAGATGAAGGGTGCCCCAAGTCAGACTCACTCCTCTGTGGTTTCTTCTTTTCCAACATCTTGACAAACCCTGAAATACTTGTTAATTAGTTAGCTCTCTAATGCCTTTAAACAAATGTTTATAAAAAGATATTTTCTCCAGAATTTCTAATTATTATTAGAAGTGTTAGTTTAAATTATCATTGCCACAATCAGTACCCTTTGGAAATTATTCAGGTAGGGTTTTTAATCTACATACTTACTTCTTCATTTATGCATTCATACAACATAATGAGTGCTTTCTATGTGCCAGTATTGAATCAACCATTACTCTAAGGACTTCAAGGATAAGATAATCACAGTATAGAAAAGAAAAGGAAAGGGTAAATTAAAAATCATTGTCAAAGTGAGATGAAGTAAAAATATAAAAACATCTAAGCATATTGAAGATCAGTAAAATTAACCTAAACACTGTGCGATTATACTGTATAAAAATGACGAGTGAATGACCACTGCTTGGTATCAGCTCTCTGGAATTAACAGAAGGGCAATTTTACTTTCATAAGCAAAACATATAGTCTTTATTGATATGTGAATTAACAAGCTGTTTCAAATTTCATAGGCCTTCAGTTCTTGGGAGCACATATTAAGAGCACATCTCTCCTATTTGTTATACTACTAGGGAGAATAGGAAATGACATAAAAATCTGGCTTTTATACCTTATTGTATTATCTACCCAATTCCCTGCCAAAAGCCAAATGACGACTTTAAAAAAAAAATCCCCTTATATTGCAAATTAAATCATGACTCTATTAAAAACATAACCAGTAATTAAGTAATATTTGTTGATATTTTATATCAATGCAATATTTTAGCAATTATCTTTCACTTTTTAAAGATTTGCACATTTTAAATGATGAATTCCATGAATTTAAATATGAAAAAATGATCAAGATTCTAATGGTTTTTGCAATGTAATAAGAAAATTCTTACAACAATCTAAGTGAACTCTTACAGGATTCATTAGGTGTAGTCAAATCCCCACAACAGCTGCGCAGACAGCACACTACCTGACATAGCACAGAAACTAGTTTATAAGAATGTAATGCTATAGGTTACCCTTCCAAGATTGTATCTATTTACTTTCTAACCATTACCAGTATAACATGTTTTCAATTAATTATCATTTGAGTAAGAATTTTTTTTGAGAAAGTTTGTCCCTTTGGCCACTATAAGACTGAAGCATAATAATTCTCACCCAAGTTTTCATTCTATTTTCTGTCTCCCTAGAGGTAATATCAATATTCACATTGCAAGCAATATGGTATATAACTAGAGCTATTGAATTGCTCAAATTGTAATGTTAGTAGCTGAATAGATATATAAAGAAGTTTGAATAAACTAATCAATATTTTCCTTAAGGAATAGAAAAGAGAGAGAGATGGGAAAGCTGTCCAGGATACTATCTGACATGCACTATTTTATCTTGTCATAATGAAAAGAAGCAGAAAATGAAGTAATTGCCTCTGTTTAATAAATGGCTTGTTACACCCTGTTGTAAGGTAAGCCTTTACTGATAATAATATATTATATATTGGAAAGTACTGTTAAGCAATTATTATGTTTATTTTATTAATGCTCATACATAGGGGTTTTTTTGTTTTATTTTGTTTTCCTGAAGTTTGTTTTAAATTTGAAGCAGTTTTAATTCACTGTAAAGCAATTCTGTTAAATATTCCTTCCAGAGCGTGCCAAGAAGAAAAGCACTTTAAGGGAACAGAAGAATTGCTATTATCAGGCCACCTGGGATGAGTCAATCACTGCAGATAAACAATGAATTGATGTCTGTTCATCTCAGCAGCCAAGGCAGAAGGGAAAAATGTGGTTCTTCCAAGGTTGTCTTCAGATACAATTTTTTTCTTGGCTCAAAATTGAAGGGAGACTTTAACGTGTTTTTCTATGTTAGGGACATTGAAGAACCTAATGGAGGTCTTCATATATTTTTATGAAAATTGTCCAGCTATAAAAGCTGCAGGTATAACATTAAAAGTTAATTCAGTGAGGATCTTTCTGTGGGGAGCTGAGATAATGAAGTGCAAGCATGTTGCTTCCTGAAAACCTAACCTAAAACAGATAGTGCTCAGCAAGTCCGGAGGAGGAGATAATTAACCTGTCCAAAAGACAGCTTCTCTCAAATATTGAATGTCTCAAATAAGCCTTTGGCAAGAACAGCATTGCTGTCCATTTAGGGGTGCTGAATCCCCAATATTTGTTTTGTTAATTAAAACTGGGCTTTACTATTTGGTTAGTTGATGTATAGCATGAAAAAAAGTCATTCTTTTGTGAAAGTTTAGGAAAATAAATTATATTCTTGTCTGAAACAAGAGATGGCCAATGTCCCCATATTTTTTTTACTGTAATGGGGCCCTTGAATAGGGTCAATGATTTCTTCACAACACAGTCTCTGGATATGTGTGCTCATTTCAACAAATGATTTATTGACACTCTTTCATTTTGTGACATTAAACTTGTAAAAAACAAAAGAAATTAATCTGATAATTACTAGTGACAGGTTTAACTGCCTACTGCTATATCTATAAAAAGAATGTTCATACAAAACATGTAGATCCCAACATAATGCATCTGCCAACATAAGCTTCTTATAAACTCTATTCCAAATGATAACTAGATAAAATGGTAATACATAGGGATGTTTGATATTGTAATTTTTTGTGTATTTTTCTTATTTGCACCCTCTTTCATGCATTTACAAATTAAATTTCAGTTCCTTGAAAGAAGGAGATTTTGTACTCATCTTTCCTTTTCTACAGCAACTAGTAGAGATAATTTACCTTCAATTAATGCTTACTAAATCTGATTCAATAGTTCATTTCATTGCTGGAGAACACATATCACATGCAATAACTTTAGTTTTAGTATAGCTGATTCTAAGTTATTCTTTTTTAAACAAATAATTATTGACTATCACAATAGACTAATATCACATCCTCCTCTTGAAAGATGAAAGGAATGCAATAATGAATTTAAGCAAAACACCTGAAAATATTTTCACAGTAGTCTTTATACAATATAGTTAAATAAATTTAAAATAGTTTGAGTTAACATATAAGAGAATATTGTTGTAGAAATGGTTGTAAATAAGACAAATATAATCCATAACTTTATGGAGGTTAAAATCTAGTGAAAAAACAGGGGTTAAATAATCTACTAAAAGTGGTGCACATTAAGAATTAAGAAATTTAAAGAACATGTCTAAATAGAAATATATAACAATATAATTTGAACTGTATTAGAAATTCACAAAAAGACTGCAGAAGTGCTGCTTAAGGGGAGGTTTGAACAATGAGCAAGAGTTGGCAGGGAAATGAGAAAATGGATGAAAAAGAATATTTCAAGAAGAAAACAATATGTGCAAAATCTGGATTTGAGGGAGGATGTAGCATCTTTCAGGTAAGAAACCATGAATGGCTGAGGATAAGTGATTAAAGGGCAGAGTGTGAGAAGTCTACAGACAAAAACATTAAAGAATATTAACAACAGGTTTAAGATTTCAGAATGTATGGCCAACTGAAACATAGACTGTGGTCAACTCAGCACCGTTTCTCCCTACTATACTTTTTCCTGGATATCAGGACCTGGATGTCTGGGCATTGTATTTTCCAGAATCCCTGAAGTTAGAATCTGTATTAGATCCACCACTGAAAAACAACTGTGTAAGTTTTGAAAGGTGGAAGAGAAACAGAAACCTTTATTGTTTTTTTCTGCTGGCAGACATGTGGACTTTGTCAAAGGTGAGATTCCACAGTGGCTTTGTGGATTTTCCTTACACTCACCTATTTTGATGTTGGAGTTCAACTATAATAATTGCTGGCAGTTTCCACTGCTTCCTACAACTTTCTGGTTCTTTAAAATCAAGTAGACTACTTATGTGCTGTCTTCCCTGAACTAAATCCCTTTCTGTTTTCCCAACTGAATCCTTACTGGTACAGTATTGAGTACAATAAAGGGAGGGGGGCATGCTATAAAAGCAAAGTAAAATCTAATATATATATAGCATTGGCTATGCTGAAAGTATTGACAGGCTGGAAGGATGGAGAATTCTATTATTCTCTGTAAATTTTTGTTAAAGCAGTCATCTGTAGTAACTTTGAAAGCAGGGTAATGTGCCTACCGAGTCTGTAGCTCTACAGTAAATTGAAAGAATCAGAATTGTAGTGTTTACTGAATACCACTGGCTGCATTGGCAAAGATGTTACAAAAAGAAAGAGAGATGAACTCAGGCAAGAATTGGCTGATTTCAGGCATAGGTAAAGGAAGAGGAGATAGTCCAGTACGTGCAGGCTTTGCAAGGTTAGAAAAGCTAATTGCTTCAGAAAAACAAACAAACAAACAAACTGATAGTGGAGGAAAAGATTAGAAAAATCTTCCATGACAGAAATCCAGCAAGACTTCTCACTAAGCAATTTGACCCAACCTTACAATAAATATCATAGTGAGAATTTCACCTTCACAACAAAACCAAATATTTCAGGCAACCACAAGATAACCACCATTAATTCAAGAGAAAGTGTCTAGTGAGAATGGAAGCAAAGAAGTAAGTTGAAGGTTGGGAATCACATCTAGGGAAGACTTTGGACATGATTACTGATATGTGAAACTGACTGGCAGGAAAGAGATTTCATGCTGACAAAGTTTAAAAATAGAATTACAGTGCCAAAAAATCCATGTTAAAGCTTTAAACTGTCACTGAAACCCTGAAATGTCACCATCAAGAAGCAATGTGCAGAATTTCTTCAGCCCCACGAAAGATGTTTTCCCAACATCTGCTAGTGACATAGGTATGGAGACAAGGAAGAATCTTTCCAAAGAGATCTGCTACCCAGAAAACTATGGGAAAAGGTCTTCCAGAATATGAGGCTAATTATCTAATCTAAATATTTCCCTACACTCAGGGCAAGAGATATTAATAAGGTCTACCCATCTGGATGTCTCCCATTCTTCCCATTTTATGTGGAAGTTATTATCTGTGCTATTGTGTCCCTGCTTCAGAGTTTAATAATGAGTTTGTATGTTGGAGGTTGGGAAAACCTGTCTTTTTTGTGCCTGGATTCTCAGACCTCGAGGCGCCATATTTGATTCTGAGAGGACAGCTCTTCATCTCAAAATCCTGGACTTTGAGGTGGACATTGTGAATAGAAATATATTGCATTATCACACTTTAGTGAGGGAATGAGTGTTAAGTATGTGAGGTAGATTAAAACTCATGCTCAAGAATAGTGAAGGGACTATAGTAGAGACTCTTGCCAGTGTCACAAAATCTTTATCCTCTCTTTCCTCAACACATAATTTTATTTCTCAGCTTTTTTTGTAGTTAGACGTGAGGATGTCACTGAATTCTAATCAATAGAATTCATGTAGACACTCGTACACCACTTCTAGGTCGGACCCATAAAAATCTCCCATGCATGGTTCCTCACTCTCATTCTTTATTTTCTGTCCATGCATTTGTGGATGAGATCCAAGAAAATGGTGGCGCTCACAAAATGCAAGCATCCTGGGTCTCTGAATCACTCTTTAAACATAGCCATACTGGAGTTCCTTCCACATGACCAGAATCACTAACATCAAACTGTTAGATGAGCAATTAAGGGCATCTGGCTGCAAAGTGGAAAATGCATTAGGAGTGTGCAATAATAGTAAAGAGAGATAAGTTAAAGCCTTAGTGTATTATTAGTTATGGTAAAAGAGATTTTTGATGTGGTATGGAGTAAGTGCTGTCAAATGATGTTGAGAAACCAAACAAGAAAAGTTCTAAAAATTTCATTGGTTTTGGTAACATGAAAATTATTGGTGACCTTAGAAAAAACTGCTTTTAAATATTGTTCTATAAGAATTACCAGTGTGATATGATTACTAGGTAAAATAATATATTTTAGAATACATTATTACATTACATTATCCACAGAAATGATTTGCATCATCTTATGCTTTTTTTCCTGGTCAAAGTATGCAAATAATAATAATTTGATTATGGCATTCCAATTTTCGAGAGTCTAAGAGAGTGACTAGGATAGTTATATCTAGAAACACTGCTATTAAACTATGTGTTTAGGCTGGAAAGGACACAATTTAAGCAACTTTGATAACTGTTTTTTTTTTTTCCACAATCACACAGTCACATTGTGAAAGCTATATCATTATACAATCATCTTCAAGAAACGTGGCTACTGGGACACAGCTCTACAATTTCAGGTATTCCCCCTAGCCACTCTAATACACCATAAACTAAAAAGGGGCTATTCATATAATATGTAAGCATAAATTCTCCCAGTTCACTCATTAACGTTAGTTCATATCAGTGAGACCATACAGTATTTGTCCTTTTGTTTCTGGCTAATCTCACTCAGCATAATGTCCTCAAGATCCATCCACGTTGTTACATGCTTCATAACTCTATTCTGTCTTACAGCTGCATAATATTCCATCATCTGCATATACCACAGCTTGTTTAGTCACTCATCTGTTCATGGACATTTGGGCTGTTTCCATCTCTTGGCAATTGTATATAATGCTGCTATAAACATTGGTGTACAAATGTCCATTTCTGTCCTTGCTCTCGTGTCCTCTGAATAGATACCTAGCAATGGTATTGCTGGGTCATATGGCAATTCTATATTTAGCTTCCTGAGGAGCCGCCAAACAGCCTTCCACAGCAGTTGCACCATTTTTGATAGCTGTTTTTGATAGCTGTCTCTGATACCTGATAAACTAGAGTTTAGTTGAGATTTTAGGTTTACCTGGTGTAACTTCGTGAGATCAAATTAAATTGAATGTAAGTAAAGAATAATTCATCTCAATATAAGGAATCATGTCACCATAAAAGGAGCCTAAATATGAAATGTACTTATTAAGTGTTAGCAACCTCTATGCGATGGGAGAACTTTCAAGTCAATTAAATTATCAAAAACTGGAGTTATTATAAAGTGGAATCATATGTCAAGTAAAAAAAATGGATTATATTATCATCAAGCTTTCCCAAACAATGTATTCTCTAATAGTACAAATATAAAATCATTCTTTCATGAATTATAACAAATGTACCTCACTAATGCAAGGTGTTAATAATAGAGTGGGGTGCGGGAACACTGCAGTTTGTATACTTTATGCAAGATATTTCTGTAAACCTACAACTTTTCTAAAATAATTAATTAAAAAACTTTATATGACACAAACATTTTAGCTGTAACAAAATTATATGAGACAGAAATGCATGCATTCCCTATATTGACTATAACTTGACAATGGTGCAATTCACTGATCATCTATGTCAGATTATTTTCTAAATAACTTATTATTAATGTGTTGGATGAAATTCTGCTTCTAGTCATTTACCATAGTAATTAAAACCTGTCTTCTGCTATGTAAACACCTAAACCCAACATCCTACTTAGCTTCTCTACGGAGATGTAGTACACACATCTGAATTTCATTGTGTTCCAAACGGAATTTAATGTCTTCCCTGAAAGGTTTACTTTTCTTCCAATGTATTCTATTTTAATAAATGACAAAATAACCTACTTAAATATTCAGGTCCAAGGTTGACTGTAGCATCTGACTCCTTGTGCTGCTATAGTTTAAAGCCAAAACAGACATCAAGTTCCAATTTCAACGCTTCTTAATCTTTAACACACCTCCCCACACACTGCCTGTGCATATAGAGAAATCCAATGATAAATACAATAGATTTGAAATAAGAATAAAATTTAACAAGATTACCTGATTCAAGAGAAACATAAAAGCATCAGTAGTGTGTGTATATATCAGCAATTACAGATTAGTAATGAGCTTGTTCACAAGAGAAATTAAAGCTAAGGTTTGAATGTAAAAAAAAAATTAAAGATTTTTAAAGAGCACATTGTTTTGTTATTCACTGCCAAGTAATACACTATCTTGAAACTTAGTGGCTTAAAATAATCATCTGTCATCGTATGTTTAAGAAACTTCAAGGAGGTCAATGTAGCTGGAATAAAGTGAGCAAATGGGAGAGTTTGTAGCCAACATGATCAAAGAAAAAGGAGTGGGTAAAGTATGCATGGCCTTTTAACATAAAAAAATGTATAAAATCCCAACCTATCCAATTATGGTGAAATGAATAAATGAAACATGGAATATTTATAGACTATAATCTCCTAAGTAAGTAAGTATTAACCCAGATAGCTAAATGTTCATATCTCAAAAAATATAAAAAGCCATTGAAGAATGATGCATAAGGTGTGCTAATACCTGAGTGAAATTCTAAACCCAAAACACTAAAAATTACTTTTAGAACATGAATAGAAAACGTGACATTCATGTTGGTGGTTTGGTCGCCTCTGATAAGGAGAGAGAATGGGATTAAAAGAGTATTTTAATTTATTTATATTACATTTGCACTTTAAACATGAATATCTGAAACAAATATTACAATTTTTGACTTTATTAATGCTGGGTATCTTATTATCTGTGGTTGTTTGCATCAGTGTGAACATGTATATATTTATATGTGAGTGGTAGCCACCTCTATGCTAGTGAATATATGAATTAAAAAATACATGCATTTTTAATTTAAAAGGTAAATCACAAGTAAATTTACAATCCTGAAGTTTAATCGCTAGGGGGCAGGAGATTGTGAGCGCAGGAGTTAGATCCAAATAAGTCCAGTCTAACGGTATGAGAAATGTGCTTACAGAAGAGCCTTATCCACACCCCAAAGTCTGGATTTCTGTTATACACTGATTCTGACCTAAAGCATATCCTGACAAAACCCCTGCATATGCTCAGGCACATGAACGCGTGCGCGCGCGCACACACACACACACACACACACACACACACACTGTCTTTGGTTTTCCCTTTTTTGGGGGGCATGAATCAAACCTGGGTCTCCTGCATAGCACGTGAGAATTCTGCCACTGGCCACCGTTGCCCGCCTTCTCCATTGCTTTTAGTAAACTTCAGCACGTCAGCAGTAAAATGTCCAAAAGGTATGTCTCCTGAGAGATCTTCAACCAACTCTTACTTCCAAACCTTATCCTCTGATTTAACTGTATAAATGACTCCTCATATCTCCTGAAAGATTTAATTTTTGGAAGAAATTCTCAAGCTTGTCTTCCTGATTACCAAGTTCCTTTCTAGCAATGTCAGTTCTCTGTCCTAAATCTAAAGATTTTCTTAATTCTATCCATCCATTTGCTTTCTTATACTACTTTTCTCTTTTTCTTAAATACTTCTATAAACTGTAGTGACCTACCTTTCTGCCAATAATATTTTTAAAAGCCTCAGTCTATGTTTTATTAGCTCATAATTCCAAGAGATCATGTACATGTGAACTTTATTGAGATAACAACACATTTTGGTAAATTTTAGCTTATTTCCAAGTATAAAATATGTTCTGTGAATGCTAAGTTGCTTTTCATATTACAAAATCAATTATATTTTCCTTTGGTGAACTCTCTTATATAAGGCAAAGAAATTAATTAAATATAATATTTTCCTTCATCAATATGAATGTGCTATCTATTGCTCTCCTTAATATTAAACTTGAGAGTCTAGAACATAGCCAAATTGATCCAGAACACAGGTATGTTTCTACATGGAACATTTATTTATATAGCTTGTCTCTGCATGAATAATGAGGTAGTTTTACTACAGGAAAAAATCCAAAGTTCTGAATGATCTGATTCTATTTTATTCCTTCCTTCCCAGAAACAGTGAATGCAAATTCAGCACCAGATTAAGAATATATCATTCATGGTTTTTCAAAGGTCAATTGTTTTTTCCTATTGCTATCACTGGAAGCCAAGAAATAAAGGATCCATCAGCCTATTATTCAAAATGGGTTATTTATCTAATAAGTGGAGTCCTGGATGGAATCTGGAAAGAAGAAGTTGCAAACCGATTGATCTTGGTGATTTATAGCAGAAATTTTACATAGTATAAAGGAAGAGGGATGGGTTGTACTTTTACAGCGGCCATTGGGAATTGGACTATTATACTCGGCATATTCCTGAATAGCCCTGCTAGTCTCTCAGGGTTTAAGTCATGCTTCTATTAGTGGAAATTCCAAGATCTTTTACTATGCATTTTAATAGTTATGTCAATGGATTAACAGATGGGAAAAATGGATGTCACTAGCTTTCTATTATCCAATCTAGGACACATAAAGTAATAACATATTTTAATTATCCTTCCCTGCACAGTATATAATACTACAACTTCTATTCGGTAGTTTTTATAAAACAATGTTAGTCTTTTAAAACTAAAAGACTGAAGACTAAAAGACTGGGTGTTAGTAGATAGCCAACATTGCAATCACATTCAGGTAGATACAGTAATATCTAACACACATATTAAAAAGATTGACCCTGACATGCATACAAAATATATGTATATACATATGAATTAACTTGGCCAGAACAAAAATTAATTAAGTCAAAGTCACACTGATACAAAATGTGCAAAGGACTAATATTTGGTATTTTTATACTCCAGGATGATCTTTTCTGTATAACATGCTGCCTATTAAATTTCTTGACTACAACTGTTAAATGTTTAGAAAATGAAGTTTTAAAATCCCTGCCTCAGAAGTGCCATGTAAGAGAATTAAATTAGTTCATTTAAAAATGCTCCCAGTGATCCATGAAATGTCTCCACATTTAATAAATTACTTATAGATCAATGCAATGCATTCTGCCAAAGAAACACATTGAGATATATTAGATCTGATTCTATATGGCTTATCTATCAATGACTAAATAAATAAATAAATAAATCTCTTTTTTTCTCATGATAAATTGGCAATTCCAGGACATGATTGTTTTGTGCATCTACTGTGTCACTAAAGACTAAATAAGATATTTGCTTCTGTCCAGTAGTTGAATCTATACACAGAACGAGTCATGATTACTCTGAAGTACTAAATACATTGTAAATACTTCATATTACTTCCTTCATACAGAGAAATGATTCTAGGCTAATCAATATGCAATTTTAAGTATTTGAGCATAGTTTCTTAATAAACTGCCATCAAAAATGTATCTGTTCTGTGCTATTTTCTAGGGAAGAAAATGGATTTCTCCTGAATCTTCCAGATTTTATGTATTTCCTGTTGGGCTATAGACTATAATGATCATGCAGTTAATTAAGGTTAGGTATGCAGTAGAGCAAACTTCACTGTTCTATAGTAGAAGTAAATATCCCATTGCATTTTTTCCCATTTTTTACAACAAATTTATAATTTTATATTCCATATAGAATTATTTCACAAAATGAATTAAAATGACAAATATGATAAGTGCAAAATGTGAGAAGTACCTAAAAGGAATGGCATAAATAGGGGGACTGACCAATAAGCTCTATGGGGCTAGCATATGTCAAGAAGCCTTTGAATTGAGATCTAAGGAATTAGTAGAAATTAACTGGTGAAAAGTGCAATGCGACCAGGGACACAGCTCCAGGTCAGAGTTATAGGATGTGTTTAGGCTCTTGCCTCAGGACTGTAACTGTTTTCCGCAATGAAAGCTTCAGGTAAGATGTCCTTCTTGTGTAGAGGTCTTTCTTGACTGCCCCATCAAAAATAAAAATCATTCCCATGGCCCATCCACCTGTACCCTTTACCATGCTAAATTTTTCATCAAAAAAGAGATTTCATCTGCCATATTATATATTTTTGTCTATGTGCTTATTGCCTATTTCTTCCCACTAGAATATAAACTTCCTGAGAGCAGAGACTCTTGTACCCCTCAATCCATTGTCTAGAATATCGTGTGTTCAATAAATAGTTGTTTAATGCTCAGATACATAAAATAATATTTTGGAATGCTGCCAGTATGTCAGTTATCTTGCTATTTTTTTCTTTATATCTTTTCCCATTTTACCCCCTCAACAAAATTATGTTTGCATCATCCTTATTTTATCAATGGGAAAATTGAGGCTTGAATAGTTCAATAACTCATCCAAGGTCAAAGAATCAGTAAAAATTAACAGCAGGATTTGAGCCTACTTCTATTGAACTCAAAAATCCATGCTCTTAAAAACTGTACAGTCCTGTATTCTAGTGTTACGCTTTGTTAACAGAAACATATTGCAAGTATAAATAATTTAGGAAAAATAGAAAATTGAATTGTAGGATGACGATTTCTTCCCAATGAGCCTCTCATCATTTCAAATAATGGAAATACAGATTTGAGCATTTACCAGTTTTGGGAGAGTTCCTTGCTAAGTGACTTTAAGTTAGCATTTGTAAGCTAGACACTGACTCATTTGTTCTAAGTGGGTGGAAGATTAAACCAAATAGATTCCTTTTCATAGGGAAACCAAGTTTTGAGCAGGTTTCACATGCCTGGAAGGTAGAGAGATAGATAGATGATAGATAGATAGATAGATAGATAGATAGATAGATAGATAGATAGATAGATAGATAGATAGATATAGACAGACAGATATTTTGATATAGGGAGTCTACTCTTCAACTGCCTTAACAATTTGATTCAGTAAAAGAAACAAGAACTTGCCTCCCTCCCCCGCTACAGCCAGGTAGGTATTTTATTAAAAGATCTTTTCAAAATGATCTGCAAATCAATGTAACATTTTTGTTTTGTTTTGTCTTGTTTTTTGGGGGGGACTGTCATTGTTGGCATAATTTTGCAGGCCTCTCTCTTAAGCAAGCTAAATTTTCACACCCACATTTTAGCAGTTTCTGCTGGTTCCTTTCTGGATTTCATATGTGTAAAGGTGCTAGTACACCACTTTCAGCATAAGATCCAGACCTAGACAATCTTCACAACATGGAAAGGCTCTCCATGAGCTCTCCATGAGCCTAATACTGAAGCAGACTTAATAGAAGGAAATTACCGTCCCTACCCCTGCCCCCGCCCCCACCCCAAGCATGGGAAGCGTATGACGCCATCGCAACCTCCAGGCCGCCGGTGTGTTTGGCATCTTCTAAACTATAGCTTCTCTGAGTGGTATGTACATACATTTGATTATTTTCTTGAGTCAACTCATTTTCTGAGCTTCATGTCCCCCAGAGTAAAGTTTATTTTTTATATATGTTCTTTCATCATATTTTAAATCTTCAATATATGGGAAGTTGTTTTATTTTTCCTACTGGAATTACTTTTCTCCCCTCTATGGCAAAATTGTAGGTATAACAAAATGCTTTTCATAATTGACAATGGTAAACCAATAAAACAAAGTTTACAAACATTTGTGAAATTAGCAGAGTCTTCTCCGTTCTTTGAGTGATCGTTTTAAATTAATACTGCATTATTGTTAAAAAACATAGGAAGAGAAAATGTAGCAGTGAGAATGGCTCTGAGCAGGGGACAGGGGACACACTTTTGTCCTGAGAAATTACATTTAAATCCAGCCCCACCTGTGTCTTCTCTAAAATGTCCTCTCCATCGGGACCTCCCTTATATGTAAGGATTATTATTTAAATAATATATTAAATGACTTCCTGTTTAATCATGCAAACATGTATCTTAAAAAGAGAAAACTTTTTTGCAACCGTCCCAAATACCCATAGCCAGAAAGTTTTCATTTAGGAGAAAGAAACAAAATAAATATTTATGGCATTTTAAACATTTTGAAGTCTGTTAAAAGTTTGGGTTTTTTTTTTGTTTTAGATTTTGTTTGTTTGTAAGAATTATCAATGTCCTTGCAGAAAGGAACTTGTGTTAGGCACAGCATGAAGAACCCAATGATAGAAGTAGGACAGGGTTTTCCTCAAAGGAGTACGATCAAATGGGCAGCCTGCAAATTCATAGTTGCCAGGATGGGACGCTCTAATAGGGACTTTCTAAATGCTAGACCTGAAGCGCATTTAGATTCAAGTATAGATGAAGCCATGGACATGGCCCTAAAGAGAATTACTAATATTTTTTTCTTTTCGATCATGTTATATTGGCAATAACCACTTCTTTAAGTTATATTGGCAATATTAGACTTTAAGTCTAACCAAATTTCTAATTCCCCACATTTTACAGCATTTTAAAAAATTTCATTATGAGGCATTAAGAGCAATTTATTTAATTTCTGCTAATTGGCAAAGTGTTACTATTTAAAAATTAAAAATAATTATTATTTCCTTGACATTTTCCTTTAAAAGTCAGAAAGAACACAGTTTTGAGAGTCAGAACTCAAACATCTACCTTCAAATCAAAAAAAAAGAAAAAGTTAGTCAAGTTGTTTTCCAGTGTCTGTTACAAATAATTCAATAATGCGAAGTTATTTCAAAAGAGATAGTTAAGTATAAAAATATGTATGAAAAGCAAACATAAACACAGAATAACTAAGAGAACAAAAAGATAATATATGATCTAAGTAAAGCCCCATCTGCAGAGTGAGATATGGATAAACAGCTCAGGAGGATCAAATCATTATATATTTTGGATACTAAAAACATATATATAATGATATGTAATAAACCATCAGATTATATACCAAAATATTATTCTTCACGTAATATTAGTGACTGAGTTTCCAAAACAGTCTATTAACTGCTGAGTTTTCACTCTAATAATTCCTCCCCCGTACTCTCCTGTGTCCCCCACCTGCGCAGTGTTCCTTCTCCCAATCAAGTTGGTATCTCAGGCATTTAATATCTCCAGGAAGTGCTGTTTCAGCAGAACCAGAGAACAATATATTGGTATGATGTATGACAATGTAAGAGTCAGTGAAAATTAAGATTCCCTGGGCTAGGAGAGGGAGAGGAAAATTAAAGTTGGTAAAAAGAAAGCTTTGATAAAAGACCACTCAGAGGAGAATTTTGGCTTATATATTACCCCAGGTAGCATTTTGGGACAAGGTGAAAATGACCGAAAAAGAAAACTGAGTTTTGTAGGATCTGAAATCATAGGGACCAGTGCAATTCTTCCTAAGTGAGATGTAATTCTCATTGCTATTCCTTACCCAGACTTGGTGTGGCAGGAACAGAGTAAAAAATGACTAGGACATGAGACAGTACACACCGAGACGGTCTTTTATAATTTTGCCATGATTACTGTTGCTTGGAAAGCAGCCAAATATTCCCTATGTGTTCAAGAAGGGAGCAGAAGTAGCTGGGAGGGTCAGCTGGAACATTCTTACGATCAAAAAAAGGAGAACATAATTTCTGTACCAACTGGTACGCAACATTTAACCTACCTAAAGGCAAGAGACTCATCTGAAAGTCTAAATGCCTTGTCATGTTTAGTTTGTGGGGGTGGGAACAAAGGGAAAGCAAACAAACAAAAATTCTTCAGACAATTGTGTCCCAAAAGCCAAGAGAAGAGTTTCATGAAAAAAGGCAGTGTACAAAGTCGGGACAGCTAAGTACTGATAAAAACTTCCTATAGATTAGCAACCCAGAGGTTATTGATAAACAAAATGACAGAAAGAACAGAAGACCAGTGAGTGCAGAGACCAAATTGAGATTCAGAAAAAGCAGACATGGTATTTCAAGTGAAAAGAGCAAACAATGAGTCTCAGATGGCTCCATAAATATCAGCGTTGAGGAGAGAGAAAGAAAACAGTAATTTAAGGGGATTTTGTAGTTGGAAGGAAATGTTGCTAAAAGCAAAAGTGACATAAATGTAGCAAGTATCTAAGGAAAGAAGCAAGGAGCAGAAGTGTTTGAAGGCACTGGTGAGAGATAGAAGAGTTGATGGAGCAAGTTAGAAGAGGGTGTACTTTAGGCCACAAGAGAAAGGTTGAGCTTTTGTCAGAAAAGATGACCTGGGAAATTTTACATATTAAATTTTCCCTGGGTGCTCAGCGCATTTTAGTATCAGCATAAACAAGCTAAGAGAATGTAAAGAGGTATGAAAGTACATTTATATGGAAGCCTCTTTTTAGTCACTTTTTGTATAGTTGACTCTTTTTTAAGTCACATTTTGATTCAGTATGGACTAGTTTTCTACTTTTTTTAGCTTTACCCTTCTAAATATTTTGGATTTCCATTCCCTTTCTGCTTCTCCTTTTCATTTGTCTGGTTTGAGATCCCCCGTACCTTCTGCTAACACCTGATGGTAGTACATAGGTCTGGAAAATGTCACATTATGTTTAAGGTGGATGCGCATTTGAAAATAGTTATGATATGACTTCATATGCTTTAGAAACAAAAATCTCTACAGCCAAATGTCCTAGTTTTCAGGCTGTCTGAGCCTTTCAGTTAGAAACTCACAAAACCATAGCATATGTTTGCTAATAAAGATCTCTACAGTCAGTTTCATTTCTATCACATTGAAATAACTAGTACAGAATGCTATAACTTTTGAGGTTCTGTTTTTTGTCTTCATTTTTTTTAATGGACATGTATTCCAGAGTGACTTGAATGCTCAGATACTCAAAAGTCATAAAGAAACTTCATCTAATAACTGTATTCCATAAGCATCCATATATTAGTTCCAGAAAAGCAGTTAATGTAGCAATAATTATTCAGCATTTTGATGGAGGGACAAGATTAAAAGAATGAATACCAAAAAAAAATGTATTTTTTTCACTAAATAGAAGCAATACCAAAGCATTAGTTCAATCACAATGAGTAAATCAAGGAGAAATAAGCATCTAGGAAGGAATTTTGTAAATATTAGTCAATAAAAGCTGGGCTCAGTTTTAAAATGCAATGACCTTATTAAGTTGAATTTATGACAGAGAATTCTCAATGGTACACCATTGGACAAAGACCAAAAATACATTTTATTTGCATTCCAAGGAAAAATTATTTCATTTGATTTTCAGATATTCAAAATAGGTCAATGTAAAAGGTAATTATCCTTTTCTATATCCTATTAGAATCTGTTTAATAAACAGGGAACACTACCTTTGTCTATGAAGATCACTGGACGAAAAACACAGTATTAATTGACTTTTTCATATTACTCTTCTGTGATTTAGTTAAAACTGTGAGGTCAAAAATAGTGGTAGAACCTGCAATCTTCTCTTCAAGATTATAATAGTCTGTTTGTCTGAACAAATTAGACCAATGGACACTTAAGTTTACATTTAAAGACTCACAAGAAAAGCAAATTAAATTTGAGTCAGTCCAACATGTTGTTTTCCTAAAAAAGTCCTGGTGAAGATAAATTGTGGGATTTTAAGCATCATCATATATATTAAGTAATTTTTCTTCTTAAAAAATTATTTTTATCATATTGTATTTTAAAGTAAGTAACACAGCCCATTAGCATAGTGGCTGTGCTTAACGCAACATATATGTTGCTTAATTACCCTCTAATTTATGAACCTAAGAAACACAGAGTATGGAATATGAGTCATTCAAGCACGAATTTGTAGGTATACATAATATAGATTAAGCTCTTGAAATCTTCATTTTAGAATTTGCAATTGAGTAATTTATTATTATGTCAGAACATTGGTCAATCAAGTTATAAAAGCCCATCTAAATTGAAGAAGAGGAAGTACTACCTAACTCATTCTAAGAGAACAACTTCACCCTAACACCAAAGCCAGATAAAAATGCTACAAGAAAAGAAATTTACAGACCAATTTCTCTTATGAACATGGATGAAAAAATTATCACCAAAATACTTACAAGTTGAATCTAAAAGCACATTAAAAGGATTATAACCTATGATCAAAGGGGATCAATCCTGGTACACAAGGGTAGTTCAACTTAAGAAAATCAATTGATAGTATATACGACATTATCAGAGCAAAGGGTAAGAAAAATCCCACATGATTATCTTAATTGATTCAGAAAAGTCATTTGTCAAAATCCAGCATCTTGATAGAAATGTTTTGAAAAATAGAAATAGAAGGAAACTTCCTCAATATAATAAATAGCATATATGGGAAAACCCACTCTTAACTTCCTGTACAATGGTGAAAGAATGAAAACTTTTTAAGAACTGGAATAAGACAGGAATACCCAATGTCACCAGTTACTCAACGTTGTACTGGAAGTTCTAGCCAGAGCAATTAGGAAAGAAAAAGGAATAAAAGGCATGCAAATTGGAAAGGAAGAAGTGAAACCCTCAGTGTTTGCACATGATTTTACATATTGAAAGTTCTGAGAAATCTACAACAAAGTTACTAGAACTAAGTGGCAGGGTATAGATCACCATGCAAAAATAAGCTATTTTTCTATAGACAAGTTATGATCAATCTGAGGAGGAAATCAAGAAAAACATTCCATTTATATTAACAACTTATAGAATCAAAAATCTAGGAATAAATTTAACCTAGGAAGGAAAGGAGATACACATGAAAAACTGCAAAACTTTGCTAAAAGAAATAAAAAATGATCCAAATAAATGGAAGGACAGTCCATGTTAGAGGGTTAGAAGAGTAAGTATTTCTAAGATATCAGTTCTTCCCAAAAATGAATTATAGACTCAATACAATCCCAATCAAAATCTCCACAGCCTTCTGTGCAGAAGTGAAAAAGCCCATTTTCAATTTTATTTGGAAGAATATGGGGCCAAAACCACCATGAAAAAAGTGAGAGGCCTCGCACTTCCTCACTTAAAACTAATTACAAAGCTACAACGGTCAAACAGCAAGGTACTGGCACAAGGACAGATAAATAGACTGAAGGAATCAAACTGAGAGTTCAAAAAGACTCTTGTATCTTTGGCCAATTGATTTTTGATAAACCTGCCAAGTCCGCTCAATGGGGAAAGAATAGTGTCTTTAACAAGTGATGCTGGCAGAACTGGTTATCCATATAAAAAGAATGAGGGGGGATGCTTATATAACAACATATATAAAAAATTAACTCAAAATGGATCAAACACCTAAATATAGGAACCAGGCCTATAAAAATCCTGGAAGAAAATGTAGAAAAGCATCTTCAGGACCTTCTGGTAGGCAATGGTTTCTTAGACTTTAAACCAAAAGCACAAGCAACAAAAGAAAAATGAATAGAATAATGGGACCTCATCAATATTAAAAACTTTTGTGCATCAAGCACATTTTTCTAAGAGTAAAAAGACAACCTACTAAATGGGAGAAAATATTTGGAAACCACATTTCTTATAAAGATTTAATACCCAGAATATAAATAAATCCTACAGTAACAAAAAGACAACACAATAAAAAAAAATGGGTAAAAGATTTGAATAGACATTTCTATAAAGAATATATCTAAAGCCCAAAAAAAGCATATGAAAAAATTCTCATCATTAATCATTAGGAAAATGCAAATCAAAACCAAAAAGATATACAATTTCACACCTACTAGAATGCCTACTATTAAAAAAAATGGAAAGTAACAAGTGTGGAGAGGATGGAGAGAAACAGGAACACTTACTCCCTGCTGGTAACAATGTAAAATGGGGCAGCCACTGTGGAAGATATTTTATAGTGCCTCAAAAAACTAAATATACAACTGCCATATGACCCAGCTATCTCACAACTAGGCATATTTCCAAAAGAACTGAAAGCAGGGATTCAAAGAAATATCGGTACATCAATGCTCATAGAAGCATTGTGTTGGTTTGCAACTGTTATATACTTCAGTGAAGCCATGCTCATTTAATCGAATTCTGTGCATGCAGACTTACTATGGGTGGGGTCTTTTGATTAGGCTGTTTCCATGGAGATGTAACTCATCTAATTGTAGGTAGGGTATTTTGATTAGGTTGTTTCCATGGAAATGTGACCCTGCCATTCAAGGTGGATCTTAACCTGCTTACTGGAGTCCTTTAAGAGAGAGACATTTTTGAGAAGACAAAGATAATTGGAGATGTTGAACCAGAATCAAAGAAGCTAAGTGAGGACCCACAGACCTAAAGAGAAAGCCATTGGGATCAGAAGCTGAAAGTAACCAACTAGGAGTAAGGACCAGGAGACACCAGCCATGTGCCTTCCCAGCTGGCAGAGGTATTCCAGATGTCAGTGGCCTTTCTTCTAAGTCAAGGTGCCTTTCTCTGCATTCCATAATTTGGACATTTCACTGTCTTAGAACTGTAAATTTGTAACCTAATAAATCCCCTTTATAAAAGTCAGTCCATTTCTGTAATATTGCATTCTTCCAGCATTAACAAACTGAAACAGGCATTATTCACAATTGCCAAAAGATGGAAGTAGCCAAGTCTATTGACTGAAAAATAGATAACTAAATATGCTATATATATATATATGAATATTTTTCAGCTGTTAAAAAGGAATAAAGTTCTGATACATGTGAGAACATGGATGAAATTTGAAGACATCATGTTGAGTAAAATAAGCCAGAGACAAAAGGACAATGATTGATGTGAAATAATTAGAATGTGCAAACTCACTCATATGAAAGAATTAGAATTTGCAAACTCAACAAGTCAGAATTTAATATATAGCTACCATGTGTCAGTAAAAGGGTAGGGAATGGGGAGCTAATGCCTAAATTTTACAGAGTTTTTATTTGAGTTGATTGCAAAGTTTTGAAATGGATGGTGGTAAAGGTTGAACAACATTGTGGAGGTAATGAACAGGTCTGAATTGTGTATGTCAACTCGGTTTAAAAGGGGAAGTTTTAGGTTTTATATATGTTAATAGAGTAAAAATGAAAAAAAATAGGACAATGAAACAAAAAATTTGGACCCTCTTGTCCAAAAGGGAGTACATCACTATAATTACTATCACTGTAATAGTACAGTTGTAAATGTTCTTTCATGGGCGGGCCACGGTGGCTCAGTGGCAGAGTTCTCACCTGCCTTGCCGGAGACCCAGATTCAAGTTTTTTGCCGGCCCATGCAAAAAAAACACCCAAAAACAAACAAAAAACATGTAAAAATGTTTTTTCATGAATTGTTACAAGTGTACTATGAAAAATGAGAAAGTGTATGTAAATACAATTTGTATTTGCTAAAATAAATCAATATTAATAATGAAACAAGACAATAGCATTTACGTGCCATAAAACACTGAAAGATAAAGCATCACAAAATTAATCTACCGGATTATGATCTACCAGATCAAACAAAAAATGTTTAATTTCATATATAAATATAAGATGTTTTAATGCTGTTTTTCACTTTCTATGTATGCTATTTATGCTTCTGCTCTCTTATTTAATTTTAATATATCTTCTTCCTCTCCAGTAAGGACAGCAGAAATACAATTTTTAAGTAAAAAGATGTCATGAATTATAAAAAATATGGTCAGGAGTGGAGAAGTGTGAGCATGTATGATATAGCTGTCTATGGGCTCACACCAACATTTCATACTAATATGAGCTTGATTTTCTACCTTATGAATTATGTAAAAACAGTCCACACTCTTTTATGAATTCTGAGACAGCAAAGAAATGAGGGCAAGAAAGAATGAATGAAGAGTTAAAAAGGACTGATGTAGAAGATGGACTATTGAGAGTTTTAAGGGGTTAGAAGACATAAATATTTTACTAATTTCAAACAACTTAATTTATCTGAAGGTACACACTTTTTCTACCTTCATAGAATGAGGAAAATCATGAATTGCATTTCTTAATCTTATAAACATTCCAACTGAGAAGAGTTTTTATCTCTTTGAAATCGTAGAGGGTATAAAATGATTTTACCTTTTTCCCCTTTTATTTTTCCCTCTCTCCACTTTTCTTTCTTTCCTTCCTTCCTTCCTTCCTTTCCATCTTTTCATCCTTTCTTTTTCTAAAAACCTCAATGAAACATTTATACTTCTGAAACTTCTGTTTACTTCTGTCTAGCAAGACTGCTTTGAAAAACACCCTGGCACTCTGCTAGTTATATAAGCGCCAAATTGATCTTGTCAATTATCTTTCAATTAATTTTTAAAATTTTATTTTACTTGTTTTTGTTTTATTTTTATTATTGGAAATAGTTTCTAAAGTCACTTTATTTTATGTATCTGCTTATTTTTATGATAAAATAGCTTAGGT
>PVIY010032602.1:0-10736 GCA_004026745.1 Myrmecophaga tridactyla
GAAGTCTTAAGAGCTAGAACAGAAGGTTTCAGAGGTCGGAAGAATTTTTGCTGGGACATCAGCATTTAGACCCTGCTGGAATTTTCAGCCAGCCAGCTCCCCCGGGGAGGAGCTTCAACATCTTTTTAATCAGGGTTTATAGCTTTTGGCCTGCCCTACGGAGTTCGGAACTGCCAACCCCCACAAATGCATGAGCCAATTCCTTATAATAAATCTCTTTATATATGTATCCCAGGCCCACTGTGAAGCAGAGACTGGACACAAGGCCCAGAGCAAGGGGAGCCATCTTCCCGCTCTGCAGCACTGACAGCTCTTTCTGACTACAGCGTCACAAAGAAGACAAGTTTTCCAAGCAGAAGAAACCCTTCCTCAGGATCAGAAGGGACAAGGGGACAGATTCCAGCTCAACGTGGGAAGAGGTTTCTAACACCCAAAGGACGGCTTTAGGGACAGATGGCGAACACCCCGCAGCAGGAAGGACTCTAGCAGGGGCCATATGCCCACCCATGAGGGAGAGGAAGACTTGTACATGGGAAAGCAGCAGGGCTCATGTCCTAGGAACTCTGACCCATCGAAAGGTTTCTGAATCTATCAGTTAGCTAGAAAAATTGGCCACATCAGAGGACCTGAGGAAAGCAAATAGGCCCCGCGGTGATGTACAGCTTGTGAGAATGCAGAGGCCAGCTCAGGCATCTGGAGGAGGTGAGAATGAGCTCAGGGCCTCAGTGTTCCCCACCACTGAGAGTCAAGGCTAAGGGCCACCTCCAGGCAGGCGGGCATGCTGCTGGACATGCTCGCTGCCCCCACCTTCTCCCAAACTGTCCAGCTCTGGACCCTGCCGGGCTCTGCAGCTGGGAGCCATAGCAACAGACCCCAAACAACTTGAGAAATCCCTGAGTCCCACGCAGGGTGTCAGGGCAGCAGCCAAACCAAAGCCAAGAGCTGGAGCCTTGGCAGAAGTGAGAAAAGCCAAAAAGAGGAAGACATAACTCTGGCTAGAAGAGAAGAACACTTGAGTACAGGCAAAGGGTGGCCTCCCACTCTATGAGCCACTAGGTCCCCATCTCAAACGCCACCCAGCCAGTCCCTGCTGTCTTTGCACACCCCCTCCAGCCAGGTCCCCACAGTCACCAGCGATCATTCCTTCTAAATGAGGCTCACCACACCTCGCTGCCCTCTTCAAGCCCTGCAGCCTGGCATTCGGGGCCTTGGCTGCAGGTGCCCACTCTGCCACTGCATGCCTCACCCCCAACGAGTTGGTTCTTTCACGTTTCCAGGCACCTCCCCACCCTGTCCGCCCCATCTGGAAGGCCCCCCACCCTCATCTGCCAAGCCCCTTCTCTGCACTGCCCTCTCAGAGAGTGACCCAGGAGGAAGGCCACTGGGAGCCCAGGAAGCCCAGCGGGGCCAAATCAGACCAGTCTCTTCTGCCGTTTCAAAAGAAAAGCTCCACATGACACCAAAAGCACAAGTAACAAAAGAAAAAAACTGATAAGTGGACTTCATCAAATGCAAAGCTTTTGTACATCAAAGTACACTATCAAGAAAGCAAAAAGACCACAAAGAATGGGAGAAAATACTTGCAAAGTATATATATGTGATAAGGGATTAATATCCAGAACATATAAAGAACCCTTATAATTCAGCAACAAGAAAAACAATTTAAAAATGGGCCAAGGAGGGGCGGCTGCCGTGGCTCAGCAGGCAGAGCTCCGACCTGCCGTGCTGGAGGTCTGGAGGTCTGGAGTTCGATCCCTGGTGCCTCCTGCCCATATGCAAATTAAAAAAAAAAAAAAAAAAATGGGCCAAGGACTGGAATACACATTTCTCCAAAGAAGATATACAAATGGCCAATAAGCACATGAAGAGATTCTCAACATCATTAGTATTAAGGAAATGCACATGAAAAAAACATGAGAAACAACTTCATACTCACTAGGATAGCTATTTGGCTATTAACGAGAAAAATAGAAAATAACAAGTATTGGCAAGGATGTGGAGAAATCTAAATCTTCATGGATTGCTAGCATAAACATAAAATGGTGGTGGAGTGGCAGAGTTCTTGCCTGCCAGGCCGGAGTCCCAGGTTCAATTTCCAGTGCCTGCCCATGCAAAAAAAAAAAAAAAATATATATATATATATACACACACACACACACACATACATATATTTATAAAATGGTGCTACTGCAGAAAAACAGTTTGGCAGTTTCTCAAAATATTAAACACAGAATTACCATTTGACCTGGCAAACCTACTCATAGACATATATTTGAAGGAAATGAAAGCAGGGATTCGAACAGACACTTGTATGCCAATGCCCACAGCAGCATTATTTACAGTGGACAAAAGGTGAAAACAGCCCAGATGCCCATCAGTGTATGGATGGATAAACACAGTATGGTCTACCATACAATGGACTCCAGGTATAGAAAGGGACGGAGCTCTGACACATGCTACAACATGGATGAACCTTGAAAACGCGCTGCTACGTGAAACAAGCCAGACACAAAAGGAAAGATATTGCATGATTCCACGTATATGAAATATCTGGAATCAGCAAATTCACAGAGACAGAAAGAGGTTACCAGGGGGGCTGGGCCGAGGAGGGGAGGGGGAATTATCACTTCAGTGGGGAGTTTCTGTTTAGAGTGATGAAAATGTTCCAGAAAAAGTGGTGATGGCTATTGGCATTGTCAGTGCGCTTAATGCTACGGTACCCCATTAGAAATGGTTAAAATGATAAATTTTACATTTTGTATATTTTTACCACAATAAAAAAAGAAAAACTCCATGACCTGGAAGGCTCCACAAATAGTGCCTACTCTTGAATTGAATTTCTCCTTCAAAAAGGACAACACAAAAAGCCTATTTTGTTCCACCCTCGTTGGGAGAAAAAAAATCTCTCAATTGTTCATGCCCGCCCCTCCGATTTGGTATGCTGATCTGCCGGACAACTGTCTAGAAATAATCTTCACAGCCACGAGACAAACTCGGGATGGGAATGGGGGTGGGGGGGAGCAGGAGTCTTCTTAAACGAAATTCTCCCTGATGACATGCTGTCCTGCCTCTCTACCCAAGGCATTCTTGCATTCATTCATTTCTTGCATACTTACTGAGCACATGCTACATTCCAGGCACCATTTCAAGTGCTGGGGACACAAAGTCAAAATGACAGCAAGGTTCCTGTCCACAGGCACTTACAGTCTAGAGGGAAAGGCAAACAAGCAAACAGACAACCGAAATACGTACAATGCTGGGCAAGGCAAGGTCGGGGCAGAGAGCAGGGGCTGCTTTAGATGCTTCGGTGGTCACAGAAGACCACTCTGAGGAGGTAGATGTTTAAAGGTGAAAACTAAAGACCAAGGAGGAGTTAGTCATGTGAGGAGAGGCGAAGAGGCTGCCAGGCAGTGAGAACAGCACATGCAAAGGTCCGGGGGTAGCAAAGAGTTCAGAGTGGCTCAAGAACTGGGAAAAAGATCACAGTGGCTGATGAGGAGAGAAAGAGGTAGGAGGCAAATCTCGGGGCCCTGGGGTGCTGCTCTTATGCCAATTTGGTTACCTGGGCCAAGAAATTCTCTCCTTTTTGTCTAAGCTCATACAAATTGGATTCTGTATCATTTGCATCCAAAAAAGTTCTAGCTATTATAATGTCCAAACCAAAGCATCATATTCCATTAACTTTTCCATCAACCTGTGCCTCAATCTTGAAAACAGACACCACCCAGTAGCCCATGCCAGAGCTTGGCATCAGTCTCATTTCTCCTCTCCTTTGCCCTCTGTCAACCATGAAGAAGTTTCATTTGGGCCTCTAAGCAGCCAAGAGCTGGTGGTCCCTCTCCCAGGGAGGGGGCTCATTGCATGCTGGAAGGAAAAGGCAGGAAGAGAAAAGCAGATGGTCTCTCAGCTGAGGAGGGAAAATGAGAATCCCCAATAACACTGGCTGGCTGATTGCATATAATTATGAAAGAAAAACGTTCTTTAAAATTAGCTTCCCAAACACAGATATAATTTCGAGTGTCCCTTGCAGTGTGATTACAGCGTCAGCCCGATGAATGTTTCACTATCGGCTCAGATCGCTCGAGCCCCTGCAGGCAAAAAATAACGAAGCCAACCAAGGCGCCAGGGCCAGACGGCTTCCAGAGAAGTGCTTCCAGATGCCCAGGGAAAGCACCAGCCAGGAAACCCAACACAGAGCCAACTACGCACATGGCGCCTCGCTCCCCTCCACATCTGCCCAGGGGCCCTGCCCAGGAAGGCAGGAGACACGTCTTTCTTCTTTCTCTCTCTTTTTTAATCTTTCGAGTCTTGGCATTCCAAACTCAAATCCCAAGAGAGCAGTTGGAGAATAATAACTAGGACAGCTTCATTCACTGTATACCCCCTAGGGGTCAGGTGCTTTACTCTGGGCCTCAGTTTCCCCATGGGTAAAATGGGTGTTGTGATGGCGTGACACTAGCGGTGCTGCTGGGAGGACTGAGCAGTGCCTGGCACAGTGTGCAACTATCCATGTGACGTGACCCTCTCCGGCTCCCATCAATCCTTGGGACGCCACTGGCCCTGCTCTTCAGAGACGGAAGCTGAAGCTCAGAGAGGCCCCATGATCATTCAACTAGTGGGCAGGAGAGCAGGGATGAAAGCCCAGCTCTGCCCAAGTCCAAATCCCACGGCACAGGGTCCCTGCTGGGCTCAGGGGGGGAAAGGGCCACTCTGGGTTCCCTGGATGCTGCCTTCCAAGGCAGGGCGGACAGATCAACAAGTGTGCAGTCTGACCTCGGCTTGCAGCTCGCCCTCCCACCCCACCCCACCATCAGTGCACATCTTTCTTTCAGATTCTGGGTTTGGGATTTTGGAACATCACAGGCCCTGGCTGGATGGCCCTCTAGCTCTGGGTGCTCCACCTCACAGGGTCCCCCCATTATAAACAAGGGAACCAAAGCCCAGAAGTGAGCGGGACTTGGTGGAGGTCCCAGGGAGAGTCAAGGGGAAATTAGCAAGTTGTCCTTGGGCACCCACAAGGAGCCCAGCGCTGGGGGGGCACACACCAGCACCAGCACTCAATAAGGGGCTATCACAGCCCACTGCAAAAATAAGGAAATCGTAATTCAGAGAGGTAAAAGGAGAGGCTCTGGACAGCAACGTGGGAACGGAAGAGCCAGGTCTCCCATTCAGGCCGCTCAGCTCCCGGACCCAAGCACCACCTGGGGAGTAGACAGCGAGCTGGCCTCCAACACACGTCAGCAACAACAGCAGGATGGAAACCAGAAAGAGATCATTTGTCAGAAGGACCTCCCCTAGCGGTGGTTCTCAAACTCAGGCCCTTTTGCCACCAGCAGATATTTGGCTGTCACACCTGCGGGGATGCTAAGGGCAGCAGCCAGGGATGCACCCAAGCACCCTACAATACACAGGATGAGCCCTCACAACACAGAAAGATTAGCCCAAAACCTCAGGAGTAGCAGAGCTGAGAAACCCTGAGCCATAGTCAACTGTGAAAGTATGTGGGCTTACCTGGACATGGGGCTGATCTAAAAAAAACAAATCTCAAATAAATAAATGTATGTATGTATGCACACGTGTGTCTATGGATATATGTAAACACACATATATGTGCTGGCATAAAAGGATGAGAGTCTAGGAACAGTTGCAGAAGGGAAACTAGGGGTCAAGGGACACAGCTAAGGAAAGGTCCTTTTCATTACAGATCCTCTTCTGTCTTTTGATTTAAAACGTGACTATATTCTCTATTTACATACATTTATATTACCTCAAAAATAAAAAATAATAATACTTGCATGTATTTGCATAATCTCTGTCAACCAGCCAACCCCACAGGTTTAACCTCTGGAGCAGAATAACCTAGGGCCAGCCTTCCCTAATGCCTCACTGACAATTCTATTACTAGAATATCAATTCAGATGCTCGTGCCACAGCCCAGGCTGGGGTCAAACCAGCAAAGGCCCCATCTCTGCCCCCCCACCCCCAGCCCCTCAGCGATGGGTGGGGCCCGCGGGCCAAGACGTGGCCTTGGCAACGCCACCTGGCCAGCCAAACTCCCGTCCAGTGAAAACCAGGGCCTCCCCGGTGTGCCAGGCCACCACCCTCACACATGGCAGGTCACCAAGAGCCCGTCAGCTGGACCTGCAGGAGCCAGGTGAAGAGCCACCTTCCCGTTGCATGATGGCCACGAGCCCACCCTGGGCCTGGTGCATCTCACGCCCCTCACCCCAGCCCGAGGAGGTGGATACTGTTATCCCAGACTACAGACGGAAGCGGTGGCCTCCTCAAGGTCACCAAGCTCCCGAGTGGGGCAGGCAGGGTCCAAGCCGGGCCGCCCAGCTCCAGACCCTGTGCTCCTCACTGCCTGGTGAGCACGCAGCCCCCAACGGACATTTACAGAGGAGCAGCCTGACTCAGCGCGGGAAGCAGGAGTGGGTGCTCCTCCCCCTTGCCCAAGTTCATCCAAATGCTCTCGGCCCAGGCTTCCAGGGACTCCTTGCAGCTTCTACCTGCCCCCTCCCTTGTGCCCAGAGCCCCTGTCTGGAGGCTCTGTGACTTACAGCAGCACACCTTCACACCTGCTGGGTCACTTCCTGGATTACCTTAAAGTCCCACCTTGCCTGCCAAATGAGCTCCTTCTGGATCTCAAATACCCAGCTCAAAGGTCCCCTCCTGCAGGAAGCCCTCCTGGATCTTCCCAGAGAACCACCACCACCACCACTTTCCCTAAAACAAAACTAGTCTAGTCTAACCTGCAATGATTCTCTCCAGGTCTGTCTTCCCCACCAGACCAGAGCCCTGAATATCTCTGTATTCCGAGCACCCAGGACCATGTCTAACCCAGACACTCAGCACTACCTAAATGATGCCAATGCTACCACCACAGACCACCACCTCCCATTTAGTAAGGACCTAGCAGGGGACAGCTGCAATATTTGTAAATAATCTCATTAATAAATGTGGCATGGAACTACGGGGCTTGATACTTATTATTTTACTGATGCCTCCACCTTGAAAGTTGAACGTGTTTTGTTTATTCTATAGATGGAGAAACTGAAGCTCAGGGCTCAATAACTTGCCCGAAACCATGGAGCTGGATGGTGGGAGAAGCAAGGTTTTAGCAGGTCTGTCCTGTTCCAAGCCACCTTCTTGGCACTTTGGCAGGCAGCTGAAAGGACGGGAAATAGCTTAAACCCCACCCCCCAACCCAGGCTGCCTGCGTATACTGAGGTATCCCGGGCCCTCTCGGGTATGTCCACCCAGCGTGGGACCACACACATAGGCCATCACCAGCTGAGGACCGAGCGCTGCCCAGGGACATGGGGAGCAAGTCTTTTCATTTAATTTCACCATCAGTGATAATTGATATAGACAGGACCTTGGCCCCTGGCCCACAGCCCCATACAGGACACGGCCCAAAGTGCTCTAAAGGGTCGTCAATGTTCAAGGACTATTTTGCAGGATAATTTAATGGGGGTCTTTGCCCTCCTCTCTCATGGAGAATAAAACTCAAATGGCACACCATGGCCTGGGAGCGAGGAAGCATATGGCCCTAGCCTACCTCCCTGCCCCTCCCCCTCACACACCTGGTTCCAGCCCCACCTGCCTCCTTGCTGCCCCTGCCACATACCAGGTCACTCACACACACCTCAGGGCCTTTGCACTTGCAGTTCCTACAACCTGGCTTCCCTACCCCTAGCACTTTCTGACCAGTCGGGTCTCAGCCCTGAGTCCCTCCTTTGAAATGGTCATCCCTGGCTATCCTGGGGACAGTCCCCTGGACTCCTTCCCATCACTGCTAGCAACTCAACACATTGTGTTTCCTGATCCCACTGAAAGTGCCCCTTTTACTGACTGGTTTACACAGTTCTTGCCTGCTCCCTTTCCCCGAACTATAAGAAGGCTCCAAGAGGATGGGGTCTTTTCCAACCTGGTCACCACTGGTCTCCCACAGTTGGCACGAGGCCAGGTATCAATAGGTGTCCAATAGAGCTGCCAACAGGTGTCCATAAACAAACAGTTCTGCTGGGGAATGCGGGAGCTGTTCTCACGGAAATCTGCAAAAGCAGACCAACAATGGTAGACTACGGGTGTAGCAGTGACCAGAAGTGACACAAGCACACAGCAGCACAGGAGAACATGCAAGGGAGACTGGCCAGTATTCACCCCAGTTTCCCCACTGGCAATCCCAGGGGCTCTCCCTGTTCTAGAATTTGGGGGTTCCTCTATTCCAACCTCTTCCAGTTCAGGAAACTGCAGCTCATCATAGGGCTGGGAGGTGGTCCCTAACCACCCTACCCCATCCAGCCATCACTTCTGCCCTCAGCCACCCACAGGTACCACCACTCTGTCCCAGAAGGCCAGCCAGCCTTGTCCTTCTCTTTTTTTGTCTCCACAGCTGGCTGAAGATGGGCCCAGAGTGAGTACTCAGAAGACCTTTTGGAATGATGGGGGGGCAGTCAATCCTCACAGAGTCTGTTTGAGAATGAGCACCCCCTTTCGCCCAGGTGGCTGCAAAGATGGTGGAGGGGCGGGTCCGGTGCTCAGGGGATGGGGCAGCCCTGCCAAGCCCAGATCCACACAGCTAAGCCCAGCCTAAACTGGTCAGTCCACAGAAAAAATGGCTGTTGCTTAAAGCCACTAAGTTTTGGGGTGGCTGTCATTCAGCAACAGCTGAAAAAAAATGAATGGAATCAGAAAAGAAAGGATAGCACTCATAATCACAAGATGTCCCATGCAGTATTATCTATGTCAATAAGAACCTGGAAATAATCTAAATATTCAACAATATGAATAGAGCTTTATAATAACAGTGTAGACATTCAGTAAAACCATTCTATGCTAATTTAAAATGACCATTCTCCATTGCATTTTATTTTCAGGTGTGATAATGGTATTGGGTCATTTCTTATGCTAAAGGATTTACCTATGGAATTTTATGTCTGGGATCTGTATCAAAATGATATGAGGAAAATAAATGTAACAAGATTAGCCCTATGTTGATAGTGGTTAACACTTGGTACTGAGAGGGTGGATTGTTCATTTCACTGTTCTTTCTCTTACGTATCTTAGAAATTTTAATAAAAAGGTAACAAAAATTAAATTTATAAAGTATCATTCTAGTTTATTTTGGACATTATCCCATGATGCCCAATAAAGGCTACAATGACTGAGAAGTGGAATGGCAAACTGTGATACATTTCTGTGATGGAATATGGTACGGTTATAGAAAGGAAGGACAACGAGAGGCACACAATGAACTGAATAAACCTTGGGGACAATGTGTTCTGTAAAATAAGCCAGAAACAAAAGAACAAATATGCTAAGGTTTCTTTCAAAAAACACGTATAAGAAAACTGGAGCCTAGACTGTAAGCCCTTAGAGCAGCCACATCAGTCTGAAGTTGTAGCGTATTTCTAGATTCTGACACACTGAGCTATTATGTGCAGCAGCTGGTATTTCCCTGGCACTGTGAGAAACTCTGTGACACCTAAGACCCAGAAATGGGGTGCTGCAGCCCTGAGAGTTAGCACAGCTATATGCAATAACAGTTTAAGCAACCAAAAAAGAGACGAGGCCTCAGTGAGAGTTAAAACAAAGCCATTCTGGCTGGGTCTGAGGTAAATCAGAATACAGAGTAAAAGATGATACTGTATGTACTCGAGAGCTTCACCTACTGTACGAGACCAAAGGCAGAGAGGTTTATTATGTCTAAAAGCAAATTTTCCTGCAACATATAAATCTAAATTAACCTGTCTAGATAGCTCATTTAAACAACCCAAACTCCTGGAGTCCAGAATGGGAATGAGGTCTTGTAATTCTGTATAGGTTAATGTAGTACCAGGATACATCTCAGACTGGTGGACTGATGATTTAAAAGCATTGGTTGAGTCCCTTGAGAGTACAAAGAAAAAAATAAATACATATATACATACGGAACTATTAAACTTTCCCATCTGGGAACCCCTGGGTACTCTCTCAACCACTGGAGACTCCCAAGAAAAAAGGCTTGTTCTTATGATACTTGTTTTTGTAAGGAAGGGAGAAGCAAAGCCTACCCATAAGCCTAAGAGCTGCTTCCAAGAAACTGCCTTTGTTGCCAGATGTGGCCTCTCTCCTAGAATTCTAAGCCCAACTCTGCAAGGAAAATCACTTCCCTTCTGCCAACACGGGACATGACATTCAGGGGTGAGACTCTCCCTGACAATGTGGGGAACTCTTCCATGACAACTCCCGGGAATGTGTATGGCCCTGGCACCGTGGGATCGACAACACCTTCCTGACCAAGAGGGGGAAAAGAAGTGTAGTAAAATATATTAATATTCCTTCTAGCCTCCACTGTTTTGGAGCAGCTAGAAGGAAAAATCTGGAATAGTAGAATGGTAACCCATAACAAACTCTGAAATCTGTTCTGTAACTATTTGTTGAAGTGTACTTTGAAAATCATTGCTTTTTCTTCGTTTGCTTTGTATATATGTTATATTTCACGAAAAAAAAGAAACCACAAATTATCACGAAAAGAAAAAAGCAATGATTAATTTAGGTTCTACAAACATTAAAGGGATAATAAAATATTTTGCAAAACTTCATGCCAAGAAAAAAAATCATTCTAAAGATTGTAGAAACATGGACCATGTTTGCACCACAATGCTATGTGCAGAAAGCAGACACCAACCAGCTACACCTACAATGATTGTGGCTCTGTGAATGTTAGAAGCAAAAAGGGAAGAGAATGT
>PVIY010032602.1:10836-28955 GCA_004026745.1 Myrmecophaga tridactyla
GGAGAGGTCTCACCCGCCCTCCACAAGCTTACAGAGCCCCTGCAGCTGGCAGGCAGGAAGGGAAGAGTACTGGGTGAGGGGAGCTACCAAGATGGGTCCTTCCCAGTTCAAGAGATCACACCAGGAGCTCCTTCCTTTAGATGACAATATTTGGCCAGGGAAAAAAAATCGTTTTAGGGAGAGAATAAATTATGATAAGAATACTCATTATGCCCCAGAAACCACCTCCACCAATTCAGCCCTCATCTCTCTGATCCCCGGCCGAGTGTGTGGCTGAGAAGCTACTTTGGGGCTGGCCTGTGGCTCCTGCACGGCAAAGGGGAAGCGGCCTGAAGCAGCACTCCCCTTCTCTTGTTGTCCCATGAGCACAGCCTCTATCTAGCTGTACTTGAGGGCCATGCCATGGGAGGGACGGGGCTATCAGCCGCTGAGAATCCTGGGAAATCCTAGTAGCGACAATCCTGCAGGGCCTATGAAAGCCCAGGATATGGGTTGCTGAGTAGGTCCTCCCCACAGACAAGCCCTTGGCTCCTCTAGGTGTGCACAGCCTGGGTTTTTTCATGTGGAAATCCTCTCTGCAGCTCCCACCAGGCATGCTAGGATGGTGGAGGGGTCAGGGTCTAGCTTTGCACATCTGAGCTAAGTGTCCTGGCTCTGTCCGTCCCGTGCTTCCCACAGCAGGACTGGGGCTCTGAGTGCTCCCCCTCCAGCTCCAACAGACCCCCAATCCAGCAGCTTACAGCTGCCAAGTCCTCCAGTCTCTTGGCGGAAAGACACCTAAATTCTCCCCAAGCAGGACAGGGCCAACCAGTAACTGGCTGTGTGTTTACATAACACATGACTGTTTCACTCTGAAATACTTCAGTGCCAAAACACCAGGGTTCTAACAGCCACAGGAGGGCAGAGAAACATCAGCCTTCACCCCCAACCCAGGGCAGCCTTCCCCCATCCCGCAGAGCAGGATGGCCTGAGCCCTTTCTTCAGGACGCCCAGCCTGCCCGACCTTGGGGCCAAATCCTCCGAATCTACCTGCTTCTGGATGACTAGGACAACCAGGCCAGGGCAGTGAGACCCAGGACCTTGCCTTCAGTGGTGGAGCAGCTAGTCCTAGCTCAGCCATCTCCAGAAAAAGTATAAACCCTTAAGGCCCCTTTCCCGGGTCTCTGCCATCCTTGGGCTTTCACTCGAGGCTAGCAGAGAGCAGCCCCTACATCCTTGGGCTTTCACTCGAGGCTAGCAGAGAGCAGCCTCTCACCCCAGCAGGTCACTGGAGACTCTGAACCAGGGAGTGTCTCCACCTCCCCCCACCCCCCACCACTGCCCAACATTCATCCCACTGTCTTCCAGGAACAGTCTCCAGCGTCCTTCTGGGAATCCACCCTGCCCACCTCCGACCACAGGGGAGGGGAGTGGGCATGCCAATCATCGTGTGAAGGAGTTGGCAAGGCAGGGCGCCCTGGGTTCCAAGACCTCATTTGCAACGACCCCTTCCAGCTCAAAGGTTTTGCAAAATTACTCCCGTAAGATGGTGCTTTGCTCTGCGTCACCTGTCTGACACAGGAGGCGTGATTACATGTTAACGGAGTGAGAGGCAGGCCTCCTCTCCTCCTTCAGAGGTGGTCTCTGGCCAGCACAAGAAAAGAGGGAAGTTCGTGTGTGCTGAGACCCTTCCACACCCAGGAGTGAGGCCAACTCTTACCAACGAGGAAATGAAAGCCCAGAGAGGTACAGAAACACCCGGGGTCATCCACCCAGGGTCATGTACCCATAAAGAGGCTGAGTCAGGGCTCCAGTTCCATCACTGATTCCAGGACCTCATGTGGAACCCAACCATATGCCCTTACCCAGGAGGCTTTGGAAACACTAATCCTGAGCTTACTCAGCTTCCTCCCCAGTGGTAGGTGCTCATACATAAGCTCCCTGCAGCAGGGTCCAACGTCTGGTGGTCAGCTCCACCCTCCTGGCCAAGCTAAACATTAGTAACAGTTATTGAGGGCTTACTGAGGGACCAGGCACTGGGAAAGGGCTTGACCTGCATCAGCTCCCCAAATCTGCAAAACAACCTTGGGGTCAGTACTAAAATCCCCATTTTAGATGCAGAAATTGAGCATCAGAGAGGTTAGGTCACTCTGCCTGGCCACACAGCCAGAAATGCAGCACCAGGGCCTCCAAGTTTCTACTTCTGACCTCTAAGATCTTTCACAGCATCCCTCCTTTTGAAACTGAGAGTTTGCCCAATGAAAACGTTCCCAAAAGCCTCCCCGGCTCTAGACTTTGCCAGTAGTTTCAGCAGATGAAGCACCAAGGTCCCCAAGGCAACTCCCAGGGAAGGGGTGTGAGTGGCAGTAGGCCACGTGGCCTCATCCACACAGATTTGGAGTGGAAAGGAGCGTGCAGAGGCAGAGAATGGCAGTGAGGGCATTAGGTTGACATTGAACCTGGGATTCTGACTGAGCCCAAGGCGGTGTGGACAGAGAACATCACAAACTGGGCAACCCAAACCCGACATCCACAAGAACAGTGGCAACTTGGGATGCATTGCTGGCCTATGCCTGGGCCCCGGGCAGGCCCAGCGCCAGCCTCCCTGAGCTCAGTGGAGGTCAACACTTCTAAGCACTGAGGCAGGCAGCAACAAAACTGCCAGACATCCTCCAGGCAAGCTGTGCATCCCATTGAAATTGAAGAGAAAAGTGAATGAACTATGGGGCACTGAGCGTAGGTAGTTGAGAAGACCTCAGAGAAGAGGGAGCCATCCTCTGCCCTCATTTAAAAAGGGAAAAACCTCTGTAATGATCAAGAGTATGGGTTTTAGGGTCACACAGGCTAAAGTTCACTCCTCCTCAGGACTGACCAGCTACGAAACCCCAAGAAGGTTACTCTTGGGGTGACCAAGAAGGTATTCTCTCTGAGCCTGTTTCTGCACATGGAAAATGGAATCCTAGGTCTGAGAGCCTCCTAAGTGCCAGGGACATAGTTAGAGCTCAATAAACCAGAGCTACTGTTATTTCTTGGGCTAAACTGTTATCATGCTGCTCCAAAACTGCAGCACAGGGATGACGCTGCCGTCACGAGCAAAGGTTAATGTGTGCTCTTGGGGGTGGCACATGAAATCCCACCGCTCCTCTGAGCACCAGGGGCAGCCACTATCAGATTCTCCAAGGAAACTAGCACGTTCCTCGCCAGCCAAGAGCTTGTCCCTATTTAGAGACAAAGGCCTCGGGCATGGTCTTGGAGAGGTTTCAGGCCTGTGCCTTCCTCTGGGCTCCTACTTGAGCCCTCCTGGAGAGCAAGGTGACAGGGCACGCAACCCTTTGTGCACAGGCCACCAGTCTGACTGCACTCAGGGGTGTCCGAGTGAGGAAAAGGGTGCTCAGGGCTGACTCTGCTAGAGGCAGAATGCCTTCCCAAAGCCCCTGCCCAGGCCTTGCCCACAGAGAAGTGGCAACAGGTCTCTGCTGGAATGGCCAGGACTCCTTTTCTCTTCAAGGATCTCAAAATGACTTTACAAGCTTAAGAATTAATAAAATCTTAAAGAAAATAAGCTTTCAGCATCAGCTAAGCCCCAGTTTGAATGCAAGCTGCCCCACCTGCTAGCTCACAACTTTGGGCTAATTAGATCTTTTTTGAGCCTGCATGCCCTTGCCTTAAGATGGATGGGAGCGCGGAATGAAGAAGACATTTCACCCAGTGAGAAACTAAAACAGTCCACATTACTGAACTTTCCTCATAAAGAAAACCACAAGCCTAGAACCTTGATGGGCAAGAGTTATGCCTCCTGGAACCAGCACCCAGGATTCACAAGCACCCACATGCTGGCCAGCATGCCTCCCTCCACTCCCTCCCCTCCTGGGGCTCCTCCACTGCCCCTCAGAGAACAGAAGAGAATCCATTACAGCCTGCACAACCCCTCCCACCAACCTCCCCGCCAAGGGACGCAGCCTGGCACACTGGTAGAAGAGCCCTCGGTGGCTGAAGGACTACCTAGAAGGGCTGTCCCTGTGGCTGGAGGGGGCTCTGTTGTGTTTACTGCTATCCCTGGATCCAAGAGTGCCCAGTAGACAGCATGCAGTCAACAATGTACACCACATGAATGTATGAAAGAGAGCAGGGGATATTTTTAAAAGAAGAGCCACCCCAGGCTCATTCCAGAGGGGGGCCCAAGAGCCTGCCCTAGGACAAGTACCCAAGTGGTGGGCAGGGCCCCGATGTTGCCACAGCTCCACACCCACCCATGATGGTTGGATGGAAATAGGGTGTGAAGCAGAAATGAAAGTGGAACTCCCACAGGGGTGTCTTTTTAGCACCCTGCACCCCAGGCCCTCCCAGGGAACAAAGCTTTCTGGGAGGCCACAAACATGTCCTTGCTCCTGACAACAGAGACCCCTTGCCCACCAGAAAATGCCAGGGCAGGAAGGGACAGCCACCTGCTTGCCCCTGAGCTGGGGGTTCCCACCAGAAATGTGTCCGAGTCCCCAGACCTGGGAGGGCAAGAAGGCATGCAGGTGGCTCTTGTGGGGGAGGGGGCAATCCCATCATATACTGAGTGCCTGCAATATTCAACAGACCTTGGAGGTGGGGGTACTAGGCCCACCTTACAGACGGAGGAGCAGAGGCTCAGGGAGGAGAATGACTTCCTGGTCCTATGTAGCAAGTTGGGCAAGTGTCATGCTCGGAGTTCACCATGATTTACACCACCCATCACACCTCTAGGCCCGACAACTGCACCTAGGGGGCGAAAAAAAAAACCCTCGATTTTCTTTCTCTTTTTTTTTTTCGCATGGGCAGGCACCAGGAATTGAATACAGGTCTCAGGCATGGTAGGCGACAATTCTGCCTGCTGAGCCACCGTGGTCCACCCCCTCAATTTTCTTTTGAAACGGGGTATCAAGACAGTGGTGCCTGAATCACTGTTCCATTAAAGACAAGGCAAAGGCAGCCTAGCAGGCTGGAAACAGCAGGGTTTCAGGAGTCAACCAGCCTCGAGGGTGAATCCCAGTTCAGTTCAGTGGAAAGTCACTTCCTCTCTCCCAGAGCCTGAACATTCTCACTTAGCAAATGGAGACATCCCATCCAACCTGAAGGTAGATTTCATATCTGTGACAGGGACCTGGACAATGCATGGCCAGTGGGAGCTTCTCACTATTCTCCAAAATCTTGCATGAGTTGCTGACTTAAAGGGGAGCCCTTTCTGCATGGGACCACAGTTGGGGACGTCAACATAGGCCTTCAGAAGCATGAAGGGCTTCCTCCAGGCCCATGGACAGGCCTCCTCCAGGCCCATGGACAGGCCTCCTCCAGGCACATGGCAGGCCTCCTCCAGGCACATGGCAGGCCTCCTCCAGGCACATGGACAGGCCTCCTCCAGGCCCACGGACAGGCCTCCTCCAGGCACATGGCAGGCCTCCTCCAGGCACATGACAGGCCTCCTCCAGGCACATGGCAGGCCTCCTCCAGGCCCATGGACAGGCCTCCTCCAGGCCCACAGCAGGCCTCCTCCAGGCCCACGGCAGGCCTCCTCCAGGCACATGGCAGGCCTCCTCCAGGCCCATGGACAGGCCTCCTCCAGGCCCACAGCAGGCCTCCTCCAGGCCCATGGAAAGGCCTCCTCCAGGCCCACGGCAGGCCTCCTCCAGGCATGGTAGGCCTCCTTCAGTTACACAGCTGGTTTTCAGAACAAGCCACAAGTCCTGGCTTCCTAATTCGGGCTGGTATTCGCACACCCAGCTAAAAGAGTACCCACAAAGGTCTGCTTTTCCTGGAGCAACCCCAGGCTGGCCCCCCAATGACCTGCAGGGACTGTAGATGAGGAGTCAGTGAGTGTGCAGAGTAAAGCACCTGCCTTTTGGCTGTGACTAGACCTGGCCCTGATAATCAGAACCGCATCTGCTTGGTCCAGCCCCCAGGAATGCTCTCCTGTTAGGCCTCGGGACCCACCTTTAAGTATACTCCACTGTAAATCAAAGCTAGAGGCAAGAAATTTATTTACAGAAGGAAAGGAATTTTCCCAAAAAGCAGCAACCTGCAGGCCACGTGCAACCCATGCTGCAGTGAGGCTCAGAGGAAGTATAAGGACAGCTGTGCCAGATTAGAGTTTCCCAGAGTGTGTTACAAGGAACACAAGTCCCACGAGTCAATACTCCCGCAAAGGGGTTCTCTAAACAAACCCGCCTGGGATGCTTATATCACAGACACTCTCCTGGAGAGCTGCTAAGTCAAAGTCCTGCAGTAAAGAGACCAGGGTAACCCTGTTTAACTTGATGTTGCCCCCAACAGGATCGCTTTGGGTAAATGACAATTCCAACTTCCCCGAAGTGCCTGATGGTAAAAATCATCAGTGCACTTGTTAAAAGATTACCAGACTCCTTCTAGCCCCTTCTCCAGAAGTTAATTTACTGGGAGGAAGGGGTACTCAAGAAAGTTTATTTTTCACTATCGTCCCAGGTACTGCTTCAGTTGGGCAAGTTCTGCAAACAATGGGTAAAGAAAATGACTGCTGGAGAGAATAAAGCTTTAGGTGTGGCTTTCATCCCCACCCCACTTGGATACTAGAGGGCTAACCAGTGCTCGGAAAGGTCAGCTGACCTAGGGCCGGAGAAGGAAGATAAGATCTCCCCACCCCACCCCCTACACACGCCCGTGCGCGCGCGCGCTCGCACACACACACACACACACACACACACACACACCAAGGCCCAGAACTGCTAATTTCATAAACACAAAAGGCCAGACTGGGCTGGACCAGGCAGGAGCGTTTGTCCTCAGACCACAGCTGCAGCCTGGGCTGGAAGGAGGGTCCCAGGGCCACCCACCTGGTCCTTCATCACCACATCAGCACCCCCATCTAAACTGAAAACTGGTCGCAGATCATGCCCGGAGCTGCCTGCCTTTCCCTAGACAGCTCTCCTCGGTCTACACAAAGCCAGGGCCGGGCCAGGGTGGTTGGCCTCCGGGAGGGTACACCGCGCGTCCTCTGGGTCTTTCGAGAACCAGAGAAGAGAGGTCCGGGCCCCACTCAGTTAAACGTCACCTCCGCAGAGGGCTTCTCTGACCTCAGAGAGTCAAAGGGATCCAGCTACCCACACCAGGTCCCTCTCAGCCCCAGTTTGCATGATTCGGGGTTCTGATTACACACTGCAGCAATCTGCATGTTGCTTTGCTGTCCCTCTCCCCCAGGTGCACCAGGGTTGGGCCAAGGCAGAGGCTCAGGATTTGCTGGGTGAATAAAAAACTGAATGGGTGAGTCTCCCGGGCCAGAGACCCACCACCTTGCTCTCCACTCACCCTGCATCTCCCCCACCCCTGCGGTTTCCTTCCTGGCCTGGAGCCCTCTGAAGGAGTCACTAGTGGCTTTGAATGAACCCCAGAGACATGGAAAAAGCGTCAAAAATGTGCCACTTTGCACATCCATTTGCTCATCCCCTAAAAGACACTTCTGAGCTCCTATTATGGGCACTATTTCAGCAGGGAACAAAACTTTATGGAACCGGCTCTTTAATGGGGAGAGGGACAATAAGACAATAAGCAAGTTCAGAGAGAAAGAAACAAGCTCAGCAGCCAGGGGTCACTAAGCATTGAATATTCTAAGTGAAAGGATGAAAAAAAAAAAAAAAAAGAACGAAAAAGACGTCTCCCAGAAGCTGCCTTTGGGAGGGACTTTGGCCTGAATCACCTTCCAGGAGCAGCTGGCAGCTTAGCAAAGTCCACTCTGGAAGGCTCTGCCAGTGCACTTATCCAGGAACACCAAGAGCAGTTAACAAGGCAAGGCAGTTCCTGCCCACCAGGGGCGGGCACCCAGCACCCATGGAATGGGCTCCAGCACCCACAGGGCAGGGACCCAGCACCCATGGGGTGGCCCTGTTGCCAAAGGATGTGGAGGCAGGGCAGGCAGGGGTCTGGAATTCCCTTTATGGGAGTGATTCGCAAATCTTCATAGCCGGTGACAGATCTGCCCCTTGAGCCCTAACAGCAGGCTAGGTGGGTGGGGAAAGGCACTCCTAAGGCTGCCACCCTCTGCCCGGCACAGTGCCAATGACAGGCCTACAGAAATGAGCCTAGAGGCCCCACTGGGGAGGCAAAGGCCACAGAGGGCAGCTGCTTTCTGAGGGAGGCAATGAGTAGGCAAGACAAAGCCAAAAGCAATTCAAATGGCCCAAACGCAAGGGCTGGGCCAGCTCCCATAGCCAACCTCATTCACAAGTGCCCCTTTGAAAGGAGGCTTCGGCCCGCAGGGAGGGGACAGTGGGCTCAGGGCAGAGCAAGACCCCCAGCCACACCCCAAGGGGTGACCTTGGAGAAGCCACCAATCCCACTGAGTCTGGGACTCCCATCCCAGGAGTCGATACCCTCCCCAAAGCAAGGCAACATACCCAGGCCAGCTTTCCTGGGGCCAGGGTGGGGGGGCAAAGGTTGGGTGGGCCCCATGCACACAGGAAGGCAGAAGGTGTTTAAGACCTTGCCTCTGCCAGGAAAGGAATGATTTGCTTTCTAAAATGAATATTACTTTTTAAAAAGAAATTAGCATTCCTTCAAGGAGCTAGCTTACCAGCTGAATTCAAAATATGAAGGGAAACAGAAACCCTATTTACATCCAACTATTCAGGAATTGCACTCACGAGGCACTTCACTGAGTATTCGCTGAATGCCCAAAATCTGCTTCACCATGTGGGAGAAATAATCAGAGGAGGAAGGATGGCTGGATGGACAGGAACAGAGCCTCCCTCTTCCCCCCAACCTCCCCGCGCCTGCCATGCAGGAGCCCCAGCTCTGCCCGGTGCCAGCAGATGCGTGGCTGGCTCTCTACAACGTGAGCTCTGCAATCTCCAGCACAATAAGCGACATGCAAACCCAAAGGACCATTTCTCCCACGTGCTTGGCCACGGGAGAGCGTGGGTAACGGGCCCTTTCATTCACTGCCACTGGGCTTGAAACCTGGGACTTACTCTCTGTAAGCAGTTTTAGGATTTCCACGAAAAAGTAAAAGGAACATTCCCTTTGCCCCAGCACTCATTCACCTAGCCACGCGCACCCAGGCCACAGGATGGGCAACTCAAGGCTGCAACGCCCACACCGGCCGATAACTAGAAGCAGCCTACAGCCCAGACGAGGAAAAAAACAAACATGGTCGGTTACAGGCAACACAGCTATTACAAAAAATGAGGCATGTGATACAGATCTGTCTGCAAATGAAGCAACAATGTGGAATTTCTCCAAGACACAGTGTTAGGTGAAATGAGTCAAGACAATATGGTGAGCGGTGCATGCACATGTGTTTGCAGAAAATACCTAAAGAACCAGACTGCCAACCGTGGCTGCCCCCAAGTACCTATGGCTCAGGAACACAGAGGAAACTGACTTTTCATTATACACTTTCAGTCCTCCAAATATTACTTTTTACCATATGCATGTATTTAATATTCAAAAAGAAAAGGAAAAACTAAACATTAAACAAATAAATGTCAGCACTAATGGAAACTCTTAGCATTACTAGAAAACTCAGTCCAAATCTTGACTCTCCAAAACTGAAAAAAATAAATGAAAGGATCACCTTGCATTCCTTTCACATATGATTTCCTCAGTTTCCCCATTCATGATATGGGTGGGGCTACATACCCGCCTCCCAGGAGTGTTGTAAGATTCAAATGGGTCCAGGGGTTAAAAGAGAACAGAGCCCAGCTGTGATGAAGCTGCCACCAGACAGGATAGAGCCCCCCTCCTTACTCACGTCGGGGCCCACCAGCTGCAAATCCACAAACCCACGCCCCAGCAAAATGACCACTCAGCATCCCTCACCGACTCCAGAGCAGCTGACAAACTGTCAAAACCAAGAACACTAAATCTACAAATGCCAAAGGTCCCTGGATGGAGAGGCACTTTCCAAGAACAACAAAAATAATAGCAGCAAGAAACATATACACAGCTCCAGGCGCTATTCTAAGAGCTTTACACCTTGGGCACAAGAAATCATTTGAGCCTCACAACAACCTAAGTACTGCTACCATCCTCACTTTACACATGAGGAAACTGAGGCACAGAAGGGTTAAATAAAAAGCCCAGGGTCTCCCAGAGTTGGGTGTGCAGCCAGGCCTGGAACTCAAGCTTTCTCCTCAATAGACAACCAGTGTCCACATGGAGTTTCTCTCTCTTTATGTCTGGTTTATTCCTTGGAGGCTGGTAGAAAGTGTTTGTTTGCAAGGCTGGATTATGGATATTCCTGGTGCACAGCTGCAAAGGAAACTTAAGTCAGCACCCCCTCCCACCCCCGCACCCCCTAAAATGGTGCCAAATCCAGACATTAAAAGAAACAAACAAACGAAAAGAAAATACCCACCCACACATCAGTATCTCTTAATCCTGGAAAAGATCCCCTTTCCTCCCTGCCCGAGAATTCTCCAGAATTCCAGTCTGGAATGCTAAGCCATCCCAGCAGAAAGGGACCTCCAAGATGATCCCCTTTTTAAAGGAAAAATGTCTCTCCACTGACACCCTGGCATGCTTCCTACCACCCTCCCCCCTCCCCCCCCCCACACACACCCCACCAAACCCTAGCTCCATGAGGACAAAGGCTCTGCCCTGCTGGGCTCCAACCCACCCCTTTTCCCAGGCCTGGACTCGAGAAGGTGCTCAAGAAAAGTATCAATGACCACCACTCATCAGCTCCTTCTAAGGGAGCTGTGCCAACGGGGATACCTGTCCAGAAAGGGAAAGGTGATACAAGAGTTGGAGATGGCTCTATACACACACATTTTGGCAAGCCAAGCCTGCACATGCTGGCCTTCAAGATTCTCAAGGACAAGGTTCTCACACCCAATCTTTGGCTTGGGTAAAATAGAGACACTCAGGAAACGCAGAAGCCATGTCCTCAGATGGAAAGGCCTCGGGACCGAGCTCATGGTTGTGCCATGTAAGGCAAGTAAGTCCCTAACACTCTCAAGCCTCAGTTTCCCCATCCCACCAATTCTGGGTTGCTGCAAGGATTAAAGGAGGTCCCTGGAAGTACCTCATTAAAAAGTCAGCCAGTATAGTGGAGACAGGCATAGGCTCACCCACATCTTATATCAAAATACTTCATGATGTCAAGCAGTTTTTTTCACTACCTCCTGCAGCAGGATTTCAGCCACAGAAAAGAAGAATGGGAGCGCATAGGATTGGAGGAGAGACACAGAAAACCCTGAGCAAAGGAAACCTGGCTCAGCCAGCATTCCCAAACCAAGCACTGCGAAGAGATGAGAAAAAAAAAAAGGTAAAAGAAATCACCCAACATTTCCAACTAACAGCTCTATTTCTTTGCTTCTCCTCTTTGGTTCCTTCTTAGCATCTTGGAAAAGCCACAAAGAGGGTGTGAGGGAGCTGCATGGCTGCTCCCGCCTTAGAGGAAGGGGAAGAAAAGTGGGAGAGGGAAAGAAGACACAGCCAGGCTGGCATCCCGGGGGAGAGGGGAAGAGCCAGAGAAAAGGAACAGGAGAAACAGAGTACCGCTAAAACCCAAGCTGAGGCAAGGGCCCATCTGTTGACTAACCGGAGGCCCTGTCCCATCACAGAGCACGTTTTGGCGCTACCCAAGGTGTCAAGGGAAGTGGGGCACTCCCCAGGACCTGGCTCCAGCCACCTACTGATGCCCCCAATATGCAATACCCCCTCAGAGAAGAAGGCACAGATATACTCAGAGCAGACTCAGCCTCCAAGGGAAGTGTCCACAAAATGGCTGCAGCTGGGCCGCAGGGAGGTGTGAGTCTGCATGACAGCCAATGGGACCCAAAGAGAAAGGACTGGCTTTCCATGCAGGTCTCAAGGTCTCCGGGTTGGACCCCTTCCAACAGTTAAATAAAAGAAGCAAAAGTATCGAGGCTGCCCCCCCTCTCATTCCTGTCTCTCCATCTGTAAAACCAAAGGGGCTGGATGAGATGGTCTCCAGCATCCTTTCCTGCTCTGAGATTTTTACAAGGCTTGATGTTCAACTAAGCAACTGATCCCTGTCCATTCAGGTCATCCTCTCTGGCGATGATACGGCCCCAGTCAGAGCAGAGCAGTCTATCATTTTCATACATCTCAGTACTTTTCATTAGGGAATTCGCAGGCAATTCATCATCCATCAATTCAGCAGCTTTGCACCCCTAAATTCTCAATGTCAAAAACATGCCAATGCCCATCTACATTGTCTCTCGGGCCACTAAAATCATCCCCTGCTTTCCCACCAGAATAAATGACAGCAAAGGCACCAGCTCAACAGATGGAGCATTTTGTACCCAGTATGAAAATGTGGACACCAGGGGGCACTGCCCTGAAGGCAATACAAGAGAAACAGAAAAACTCTTTTTTGGTGTTTTCGTTCCATTTTTAATACCAAGTGACAAAACATCTAAAGCTGCCCTAATGAAAACACCAAGTGGGCTTCCTGGCCTTCTAGAATGACCCAGATGCTCTCTGCTTTCTCTATGAAGCCAATATTTTGGCTAGAGGAAGGGAACTAGACTGTGCACAACAACCCATTTGGAGAAATGAACACTCATGCTCCCACGGAGCTGGCACCAAGCTCGCCCTGAGACCCCTCTCCTGCCCCCTTTAAAGGCTGAGGTTACCATGAGGAAGTAAAAGCAGATCTGCAAGTCCCCAGCCTGAGGATTCAACTAAGGTTGTTATGTCTCCTAAATACTGAGCAAAATAAACCAACCCGATGACAAGCCACAGGCTTTAGCTGCAGACGCAGGATGACACAAATAAAAGAGAAACATGTAAAAAAGGGTGCAAGGTAAGACTCAAGATTTCCCAGATCTTATATGACTGCAGGGGGAACCCTGGTGCCTCCTGCCAGAACTGGACTTCAAGGTCCTGGCCTCATGCCAAAGAAGCTTTTCCAAATGTCTTCAGTGTCTATATCTCTTCCACAAGTGTGTGTGTCTGGGTACACTATTCAAGTGTCCTTTTTGAATGTTCCAAAAACCCTGGACCCCTCTTCAAAGTTCTGGCTGCGAGTTCCTCCAGATTTCCTTATGAATCCTAGGGCCGCTGTGCATTCCCGACCATGAAAAGCTTTCTCGCTCAGAGAAGGTACCCAATCCATCCCCACACCCATGCATGCAGAACCAGAAGCTACTTTAACCAAGGCACACCCCTCCGGCTAGGGGAGAGGGGCATCTGCAGGGCACCTACGGAGCAAAGGAGAAGCAGGCCTCCGGGGCAGGTATGAGGGCACAGAGGTGGGGCCAGGCCTGCCTGCCTATGCCAGCTCAAACCAGCCAGTCACTCCCACACCAGGGATAAAGAAACCTAACTGTCCCAATCATCAAGATGTCTGGGAAGCAACAGGGACAAAAATGAAAGTGGGGTCCATTTTTAAAAAATCCAACCTATCAATCAGAGGCACTGTATAATAACAGGTTCCCACCTGGACTTTCCTGAAGGATTTTGAGAGCCGGAGTCTCTTAAAAGTCTTTCAATTAGAGCAGGATTCAACTACCTGCTACTGGGAAGCAAAGCCACAATTGGGACACAAGGCAAGGCACACCTGAACCCAGTCTCTATGCTTCTTGAAGAATGTGATCTTATTAAACATCCGGAGTATCTACCGTAGAACACCAGCACGGAGGGTGGGGGGATAGGGGAAGGCCATTCTATCCCACATGCATTTACACCAGCCACTCTTCTAGCAACGAGACCCCAGGCAAGGTCCCTCACCTCCCAGCGCATGGGTCCCCCTTCTCCGACGCATGGCCCAGAATCATCATCACCACGATTCACGAGCCTGCTGCGCGGCTCTAATGAGACAGCAAATCACCACGCTCATGCCAATGAACCGCCACCCGCTTCACTGAGGCTGAATCCAGGGGCATGAAATGACAGCTTCAAGAGCCAAACGTGCAGGGCACGGAGAAGGCGGTCAACAAAGGTCGGTGCCCCTCTCCACTAAAAGAAAGGAAGGAGGAAAACCACGAGCGCCCAAAAGTAACCTCAAGCCACAAACGGCGTGAATACCCTAACCTTTAGCAGCGCTCCCACCGCAGCGGGGGGCCTCCCTACCGGGGGTCGCAGTGCACCTGGGAGCCCTAGTCCACGCCACGACGCCTCTACCGACCACCGACCGCAGCCTCCCCTGGCTACTCGGACTCAGTACCCCGCAGCGCCACATCTTCCCGTTTTGGCCTCCCAAAACAACCCGCTGAGGCGGAACTGGGGTTCAGGCGGGGGCTCCCCGGCACCCCCTCCCTCCTTACCTGCACAGCTCGGCGAAGGCCTGGAAATTCAGCTTTTTTATTTTCTTCTCGCTCAGCCAGTAGCCAACTCTCTTCCCTTTCAGAAAGGTCTGCATCTTCCTCCTCGGGCGGGGAGCTCGGGTCCGGAGGAAATCGCCCACAGGCCGATCTGGCGCCCCGAAGCGCGCCGTGAGCGTGCGGGCACCTCCTCCCGGCGGCGGGGACGCGGAACGGGGCTCCGGGCGCGCAGTCCTGCCGGGAGGGGCGGGGAGGGCGGCCCGGAGGAGGGAGCGGCGCTCAGCGCGGAATTCCACTGGCTGCGGCCGCGGCGGGGCCGCCCGCGCCGCCGCCCACGCCCCCGCCGCCCGGACGCCCGCGGGGCTAGCCGACCCGCAACTTCGCCGACCCGGCCGGGGCGGGCAGGAGGGAGGCTGTCCCCGCCCAGACGGCGCCCGGCCAGTCCCCCGCCCGAGCCCGAACAACACGCCCTCGGGCGGCCGCGGAGGAAAAGGCGGCGGCAGCGGCTACTCGGCCCCCGAGCTCCGGCTGGGCGCCCGCCCCCAAGCTCTGCTTCCCTCCTCCTCCGCCTCCTCCTCCTCCTCCTCCTTTTCCCCTCCTCCCTCGCCGTCCCCACCCTCCGAGCTCGGCGCTGCGCGTTCGGCGGTTCCGAGCCGGGCGTGAGCCTTTCCCGGCGTGCTTGGACCCCGGCGGGGCGCACGCGGCGGCCTGCACCCTCCCCCCAGCGCTGCTCCTGCGCCGCCCGCCATCCTCACCCGCCGCCGCCACTTCCTCCTTCTCCTCCTCCTCCTCCTCCGCGGTGGCCCCGCGCGCAGCCCGCGGAAAACGGCGGCGGTCAGCGCCCGCGCACAAGCCGAGCCCGGCCCCGTCGCAGCCGCCGCGCTGACCCGGCCGGCCGGCCCGCTGGACCCCGCGGGGCGGCGGAGGAAGCGCGGCCGCGGCGGCCGCCAGGGGGCAACACCAGCCGCCGCCTCTTAAAGGCGCCGCGCCTTCTCCATCCTAGTTATGGGGTGCTTGTTTGTGTCTGGAGCAGGGCCTGGATTTAGGGCGGCATTGCCAAGTGGTTTTGCTTTCTGAAGCGATGTGGGAGGTGTGGAAGTATTTTTTGCCTGTCCTTTCGTAAAAAGCACAGCGGCTCAGGCCGAGCTTTCTTCCTCAGAAGCACTTGAGTACCCCCCAGAAGTATTCCCGACCGTGCGCAGCATCGCAGGGTAATTTATTAAAACTTTTACTGGGTGCTGGGCCTCCCACGAGGCGCGATAGGGGTACAAAAGTCTCCAGTGAGCTCATCGCCCTTTGCTCTGGGAGACAGACCCAGACCTCGGGAGGCTTTCTCAGGCTTAGGACATTGGCCACTACTTCACACATTGTCCCCTTCTGTGGAGGGGGGAAGGGACGGGGACTAGAAGTCTTAGGGATGAGGGTGGGACATTCCCGGGAAACAACGAGATGCAAGTCAGCACCGTTGATTCACCGTCGATGCAAGCTCTGCCCCGCCCTGCCCTGCCTCAGCCCTGTGGAGTCACTAAGGGAACACTCCCTGCCTTCAGAGAGCTCCAGGTTTGAGAGGATAAGTGAAGGTCTGTTCCCAAGCGGAGGCAGGGAAAAAAATGGATTATGGTTGCGGGCTCCGGGAGAGTTTCATTTAACCAGGCCTTAACAAGTAAGGGAGATTTTGATGGACCTAGGAGGGGGACATTGGGGTACAGGGAAATGGAGGAACCAGGTTGTTGGAGAAGAAAAAGGACCAATGTGGAGGGTGGAAAAGACCATTTGTGAGAGCAGGACACGTGTACACATACACCCATAGAGCTTTGCGTGCCTTGCTGGAGGATGCACAAGTTTTCTAGGCCACACAACCATACGGAGTGTTTGAGGAAGGGGTGACAGGATCAAGGCTTAGTTCCGTGCCTTAGAAAGGCTGACTCTAGGAGGAGGATGGAAGTCTGAAGAATGGGTAATCATTGCAAGGACAACCCCCAAAACCGAAGCACGGAAGGCTCACTGGGTACTATGGGTTGAATCATGTCCCCCACAAAGACATGGTCAAGTCCAAACCTCTAGTCCTGTGGATGTGAACCCATCTGTAAAGAGGAACTTTCGTTATTAAAGTGATGCCAAACTGCAACGGGGCGGGCCTTCATCCAGTATGACTGGAGTCCTTATAAACAGGAAATTTGGACGCAGTCAGGAATAGACAACAAACGGGGAGAGAGCCAGCCATGTGAAGGAGGCAGAGACTGAGTTATGGATGGCCGGCCAGCCACCACCAGGATGCTACAGAATTTGGGGAAAACCTAATCCTGCTGGCTCCTCAACTTCCAGCCTCCAAAGTGTGAGACTGTGAATTCCTGTTCTTTAAGCCAACCAATCTGTAGTATCTGTTTTAGCAGCTCTGGCAGACTAAAACAAGGGGTAAAAAGAAGGGGCCAGAAAAGGTTTGTTAACAGTTGACGTCAACAGTAGAAAATCCCTCGCATAAGCATGGGTTGTAAATATTCTGGTCTTCTCAGGACGGGGGAGCCTCTAACGCTGGGACTTAAGGGGCTTCCTGGAGTTCCTTCCACCATCCAGCAAACACCTGGAGCCCAGTGTGAGCCAGAGACACTGCTGAGCACTGGGGTACGAGATGAGAAAACCTCAGGTCCCGGGAAAATGGATACACTGAGGAAACTGGAACAATTGGCTGATGAGGGGAGGAATGTTCCAGGCAGAGGGAAGAGCAGGTACAAAGGTTCCAGGGTAAAAAGATAAGAACACCATAAATACTTGAGTCTGGCAAGAAGAAAAAGTGTCAGAAGCTGAGGCCTGAGCAGTGGATCAGGGGAATTTGGGAAGGACCCTGAAGGCAGGTGTGTGTGTGTATGTGTGTGTGCAATCACCTGCTAATGGGGAGCTGGGTCAAGATCTTTTCTGTAAAGTGGGGATACAGTGCCCCCCCCCCCCATAGGGTTGGGAGGATTTAAGAGGCCAGCAGAGACTTTGCCTTGAGGGCCAAGTGTGTTCGAGGCCTGGGAACCCTCATCTGTGAAGGCCCAGCCCTAGGGGCCCGTGTTCTTCCCCTGGTTACAACCTGCCCCCACCCTTCTTGCTGTGGATCTTTCAAGCTGTATTTAGGTGATGTTTGAGAGTGTTCACAGGCATCTACTGTCCCCATGAGGAAAGTGCAGGAGTGGCAAGGCCATTTCTCAGTCCTGAGGCTCACTTGTGGAGACCTTGGGCAGACCCCTTTGCCTCTTGGAGCCTCAGATGCTCACCTGTCAATGGAGGTACGTCCTGCCTCACTAGAGCATTTCAAACTGTGAAAGAGCAGTGGCTGTGACATTTAAAATATCTAGTATGATGGGGGTGTAATGGGGAACTAGGGAAAGATTGAGAGTAGTCCTCTCTCTCATTGTAATGGGAAGAATGGCCTTTGTCTTCAGAAAGATCTGCCTTGGAGGTCCTAGTTCAACTTCCCAGCATGGAAAGTGAAAGATCTGCCTCTGAGCTCCTGATTCATACTTACCTTAAAGAATTGTCAAGAGCCGACAAACATGCTTACCTTAAAGAATTGTCAGGAGCAAAAGAACAGTGTGCTGGAGTGGCAGGCCATCAAAAATGGTGGTAGTTCATGTCTCATCCATGAGTTCTTAACTTGATACCCAGATTAAGCTCCTCACCAACAGAAGCCCAGCATCCGGTTAATTCAGAGCCAGATTGTGTGAATGATGGTCATGGCTTTTAGCAAACTCTCCAAGGGTCTGTGTGACCTGCCCCAAAAGTTAAAAGTCTCTGGGTCTACTCCAGATTCCTGTTCTTATGGATGAAGAAACTGGGGTCCAGAGAGGGGAGGGCATTTGTCCAGGGCCATAGAGCAAATAAATGGGAAAACTTGGACCAACATCCCAAAGACAAGAGATCCCACCACCACCA
>PVIY010032603.1:0-28890 GCA_004026745.1 Myrmecophaga tridactyla
GTGTCCTGGAAGGGGCAGGGGGTCAGCTGGGCCAGCCCCTGGGCCGGGGCAGGGCTCCCTCCCAGGGCTCCCCAGCCAGGAATTCTCCTAGGCCACCAGGTCACCTGCCCTGCAGCATGATGACTAGGCCCAAGGGGGGACAAGTGTCCGCCAGCAGCAACGGACGTTTTGGTTGTTTGCAGTGTGGGAATGTATCAGCTAGCTGTGCTGCGTAATAAACAGTCCCCACACATGGTAGCCTACAGCGGCTGGAGGTGTCTATTATCTCATGGTTTCTGTGGGTTGGGAACCCCGGAAGGCTTGGCTGGGTGGGTCTGGCGAGGGGCTCAGGGTGTCGGATAGTGCTGGAACTGCCTGGAGCTCACCTGAGGCCGGAGGATCCACTTCCGACAAGGCTCCTCCCCAGGGGTCCTTGGCATGGGGTTGCTCAGGGCCCCTGACACGGCAGCAGATGTCCCCCCGAGTGGGTGATCCTGCAGCACGCAGGGGAAGCTGTTAGGTCTCCACGTCACACACGCACCCTTCCTCCACTTGCTGCCCATTGGAAGCAAGCGGCCGAGGCCAGTCACATGCAAGGGGCTGGCGGCAGGAGGAAGCGTGGCCCGGAATCTGAGGACATGGTGTCAACTTCCACAACACCGAAGGCTTTTGGAATATTTTTATGGAGGTAAAATGCACATTGTGTGACGTTTCCCATGTTAAAGTGTACAATTCAGGGCTTTTTTTTTTTTGGTTTGTTTTTGGTTTATTTCCAACATCATGCAACCATCACCACTAACCTGGTTCCATCATCCCCAAAAGGTTCCCCCTGTCCGTGGGCCGTCCCCCCAGGCCCGGGCACTCCCGGAGCTGCCTCTGTTCCTGCACATTTGCCTGTTCTGGACATTTCACATAAACGCATCACGCAGCACGCTGCGCATCTGGTTTCCTTCACTCGGCGTAATGTGTTCAAGGTTTTTCCACATCGTAGCGTGCGGCCTCCCTCATTATTTCTTTTTATGACTAAACAATATTCCGCCCTCTGGCCGGAGCACGCTTTGCTTATGCGCTCACCTGCGGCGGACGCCTGGGCTGCCTCCAATCCCCAAGCGGCAGGCGTCTCACTCTGTCGTTAACTTTCTGGAAACAGCCCAGGTGCTTGCCACGGGGCCTATCACGTTTTCCAATCCCAGCAGCGCCCCGGGGCCCAGTGGCCAGTGCCGGCCACTGTCCCTGCCCTCTTGCTTTTGTCACTTGTAGCTGGCGGCCGTGTGGCGGTGCGCGGCGGATCCGCGCGGCCCTGACGGCCGCCTGGCCTTGTGCTCATCGGCCGTTCGTAGAGCTGCTTTCAGTTTCACTTTCAAAAGTGAAATTCGACTCAATGAATTTTGTAAATGTTCAGACAAACCGCTGGGGTGGGGGTTGCCAGGGCCCCCCCCCCGGGCCCCCCACCCCCACCCCCCGTTCCGCGCCCCTGCCGAGGGGACCGGGTACTTACATGGGCCCTTTGCAGTTTATTGGGGCCACCTGGTGGTTTGTTGTCATTTCCCTCCTAAACTACATCTTCCTGTCCAGAGGGATGGCACTCGCTGACCCCGTCCCCGTCCCCGCGAGGGATCCGAAACAGAGGCAAGTCGGTGGGGGAGAGAGGCCCCAATTTCAGTGGCTCCTGCTACCCTAAGAGGGAAGCTGGGAAGCGGAGGCGCTGCGGGAAGCCGGCTCCGCCCACTGCCTGCCCATGCGCCCAGGCTCGGGGCAGAAAGAAAGGCAAGTGGCCGGCTCGGGGTCACCAGACAGGCGAGGAAGCTGAAAATTCAGTCCCGTACCCCTGACCTGGCCTGGGACTCAAGGCTCTGAAACCTCCTGGGCATTCTGGGGCGCCGGCATTCCTCCCAGTCAGGCCGACCCTGTCCCCTAGAACTCTTCTGGCAGGAAGAGTTGCTGGTTTAACCCTCGCTGCGCCCTCATGGTCATTATTCCCCTCGGGCGCCCCGGGCTCAGAGAGGGTGAGCCACGCATGCGGGTCACACAGGCCGGGGCTCCTCACGGCCGGAGCCCCAAGCCGCTTGGCAGGGCACGGCCTCTGAGTCATGGTCGGGGGCGACTTGTGGGGGGCTGCAGCCGCCGCATTCTGGGGGCCTGAGCCCGTGTCCCCCACCCTCATACTCCACAACATGGGTACCCCCACCCTGCAGTGCATGGGCCCGTCCTCAGCCCCGGTCCATAGGTGGGGAAACCGAGGTTATCCCTGCTTCGCAGGCGGGGAAACTGAGGCACGGGGAGCATGTTCCCCATTTCACAGATGGGGAAACTGAGGCCATCCGCATTTCACAGACAGGGAAACCAAGGCCACCCCTGCTTCGCAGGTGGGGAAACTGAGGCCTGGGGAACATGTTCCCCATTTCACAGATGGGGAAACTGAGGCTACTCGCATTTCACAGAGGAAACTGAGGTCACCCCCATTTCGAAGGCGGGGAAACTGAGGGGTAGGGAGCATGTTCCCTAGTTCACAGATGGGGAAACTGAGGCTACCCCGGTTTCACAGAAAGCCATGGGGAACATGTTTCCCGTTTCACACGCAGGTAAACTGAGGCCTAGGGTACACGTTTCCGGTTTCACACGTGGGGAAACGGAGGCTTGGGGCGCACGTTCCAGGTATCCCACGCGGGGAAACTGAGGCCTGGGGCGCATGTTCCCGGTTTCACACGCGGGGAAACGGAGGCCTGGGGCGCACGTTCCCGGTTTCACACGTGGGGAAACGGAGGCGCGGGGGGCATGTCCCAGGAAGGACGGGGGCGCGCCATCCCCACGGGGACTCCCTGGCCTGGCGCCCACACACCCCATGGACGTCGTCCGGCCCGCGCCCCGCCCGCACCCCCGCCTCCCTGAGGCCCCGCCCGCGGGGCGAGACCCCGTAGCGGTTGGGGGCGTGGCCACGCCCGCCGGCGGCCGCCGCGAAAGCGGTTGAAAGCCCGGCTCCCGTGCGCGTGCGCACTGCGCTTCCCGTCTTCCCGCTTGGTGCTCGGCGCCCGGGCGCGGTTGGAGGCGTCGGCGCGTTGCCCGCGCTCCGGCGTCTATCTCGCGCGCGCGCACGGCAGCGGCGGCCTCGCGCACGCACACGGCGTCGGCGTCGAGCTCACGCACGCGCACGGCGGCGGTGGCGGTTCTCGGCGGGGGCAGCTGCGAGCGGGCGGCGGCTCGGGGGGCGCGGGCGGCGCGGGGCTCGCGGGGTCGGCGCGCGTGCGCTCTCGGCCGGGCTCGCGGGCGGCGGGCGGTTCGGGGCTGCGCGGGGCGCGCGCGGCGGCGGCGGCGGCGGCGGAGCGCGGCCTGCGGCCTAGGCCTCGGCGCGGCGGCGGGCTCAAGTGCGGCGGGAGGCGGCCCGGCGGGGCGCGGCGGCGCCATGAGCGTGGAGGCGTACGGGCCCAGCTCGCAGACGCTCACCTTCCTGGACACGGAGGAGGCCGAGCTGCTCGGCGCCGACACGCAGGGCTCCGAGTTCGAGTTCACCGACTTCACCCTCCCCAGCCAGACGCAGACGCCCCCCGGCGGCCCCGGCGGCCCCGGCGGCGCGGGCGGAGCGGGCGCGGCGGCCGGACAGCTCGACGCGCAGGTGAGGCACATGGCGGCGGCCGGAAGCGGCCCCGGCCGGCTCGGCGACGTGTCCCGGAGGCTCCCTGGCCGGGCCGGGGTGACCGGACCCCGGAGGGACCGAATTGGGGGCCCTGCCCCTGGGGCATCCCCCGACCGGACCCGGAGCGACTGGCCTCTGGGCCGCCTGTTCCCGGGGCAGCCTGGCCGGGACGTGGATGACTGCGTCGGGGTCTGCGCTGGTCCGGTCGGGGTGGTCCCCCTGGGGTGCCCTCACCTGCTTTCAGGCCCTGTCCAGTGGGCGTCGGGGCGACTTGCCTTGGGCCCCGCCTGGGTGGGATCCCTGCCTGGCCCCACTCCCCCACCTGTAGCCCTGGCCGCGGTCCCCCCACGGACACCCACTGAGCCGCCCCTCTCCCGGCCCGGGGGCTGCGAGCGCGCCGTGGGCTCGGTGGGGCGGCCACGTTGGCCGCGGTGAGAGCGGCTCCCGGCCGGGTTGTTTGCCCGCTGCGCTGCCTGTTGCTGAAACCGACCTGTTACGTAACTGCGCCCTGTTGGGGAAAGTTGGGTCCGAGTTTGGTTCTCACTGGGGCCGCTGGCCGTAGTCTTTATTCCCATGCACCCAGACTCTCTCGGCGTGGACCCTGAGCACAGGCCACTGGGTGTTCCAAAGTTGGGACCTGGCTGCGAGGGGAGCAGGGCGCGCTGCTCAGTGGGCGGCAGCGGGGCTGGGGGAGGGCCACCGATCCCGGGGTGCCCCAGACCCACCTGGTCCCAGGAGGGCCCTCTGTGCGCAGCTGGGGCGGGGGGCGTCTCAGCCCCGGGGGGTGGGCTCGTGTTCAGGCCGGTGAGTCACACTCGTGGGTAGACCACCCACTTGGGCTTTCTTTAAGCCCAGAAAGGAAGAGGAACACGCTTGTTGCTTTCTAACCCCTGATTCCTTAAAATGGAAGGCCTCAGGGGCGGGGCTTCACAGGGGACAGGTGTGCCCCCTTTTGTTTCCATCCGGGCTCAGGGGATGGGGGTGCCACAGGGCGTGTGCCTGGAAGGATGGGGGCGGGCCTGGGTGCTGGGGACGTCTCAGGTTTGTTTTCATGCCCCAGAGCCCTCGTCAGTCCGAGCGTTGACGGCTGTAAAGTGGGGACAGCAGTTTCGTTTGTCACTTCCAGCCTGTGAGAACTCTCGGCTGGGCAGAGTCAGTGAGATAGCTCGGGACAGGCCAGGGCGTCCTTTTCCTATGGGTGCGCTCCGGGGCCGCGGTGCGGCGAAGCCGGGAAGCGTTCAGCTCTAGGTGTGCTCCTTGCCGATCTGTTTGTGATTAATTGCTGGGCGTGTCCTTCTCTTTCAGTCAAGATAATCAAGGTGTTTGTGCACCTGAAGGCCTGTACAAAATCGGGGCGTTCAGACGCCCCCCCGGGAGGCCACCTGCAGCGAAGGTCTCAGGTCTGTTGACATCTAGAGGTTTTGTCCCTCGCTGCATTTAGTTAACGAGGATCACCTCAGGCTTTGTATTTTCCTCCCAGGGTGTCCCCACCTCCCTGGCGTCTAACTTTCCCTTTGTATCTGGGGGAGGGACGCGGCCCCTGTTTGTGTTGCGAAGGAGGTCTTGATTTGGGACGGGAGAAGCTGGGATCGTATTTGGGATGTGGGAGAAAGTTGACTGTCTCAGGCCAGTTGGTGGCATTGGTTGCTGAAAATGTTTGGGGAGATTTTCCTTGTTTGTGCTCAGAACCAGCTGTTTGGTGGAGGCTTCCAGAAAGACTCAAAATGCCTCCCACTCTGCCTCTTAGATGAGTGGGCCTGCTCAGTTCCTGGGTTTTGGCAAATTTACTGAGGTCTGCATTGCATGCCATGCAGTTCACCCGTTTAAAGTGGATAGGGCCATGTGGCTCAGCAGGCAGGGTTCTCGCTCCCCGCGCGGTAGGCTTGGGTTCGTTTCCGGTGCTGCCCATGCAAAAAAAGTTAAAGTGAATGACTCAGTGGTGTTCCAGGCATTCACAACAGCAGCCACTCTGTCTAGTTCCAGAGCATTTTTATCATCCCAAAGAAACGCTCTCCCAGCCCCCGGCTGCCCCCTGTCTGCTTTGTTACCCTTTGGAGTCAGGAAGAGACTCTTGTTTTCCTGTGTGTGGAATCATATACCGTGTGGCCATCGGTGTCTGGCTGCTTTCAGCACCCATTGTGCTTTCAGGGTCCACTCGTGTTGTAAGCGGGCCCAGACTCGGTCCTGTTTGATGGCTAAGTGATCATCCATTGTGTCCGTCGGTTGCTGGGCATGTGGTACTGCTGTGAACAGTTGTGCCCGTCTCCGCGTGCGTGCCCGTGTTCACTTCTCCCCGGTGTATCTGTAGAAGTAGAATTGCTGGATCACACAGTAACCCTGCAAGTGTTCGAGGAACTTCCAGACTTTTCCAACGTACAGCCACTTTTGAAGTCAGTCTTGACTGTGTCCAGTTTGTGCCCAGGTGATTCTCACGTAAAACCTGCTTGAAGGTGGGGTGAGAGCTGCTGGGATGGGAGGGCAGACGGGGGACCCAGCTGGGCCCCTTGCCGGCTCAGAGCACGCTCGAGTTCTTGTTTACAGAGTGAGCCTGGCACTCGTCAGGCCCTTGCGCTCCTGGTGTGAAAGCCTGGGCCCCGGGTCTGAGCGGAAGCGGGAAGGCTCTTTTCTGGGCACCCGCCTGTCCTGAGCCCCCAGCCCCCGGGGGACAGTGGTGGTTGAGGAGCCTCTGTGCACAGCTGCTCTCCCGAGTGGGGCTCCTGCCTCTGACCACCACCACGGGGGGGGCTCAGGTCCTGGAGCCCCTCCGCCCGCACCCCCCATCTGGGGCAGACTCTGGCTCTCGAGGTGTCTCGGTTGGTATTTTTCTGAGTTGGTCCTGGTCTGGGTAATTGCCCTGCCCTCCTGTCTTTGGGGCGCTCACTCGGTCAGAGTTGTGTCCCTCCATCTCTAGCAGTTTTCTGGAGGTGTGACTACATACCATTTCTTGATTCGAAGTGTATAATTCAGCAAGTCTTAGCAGCTGACAGGGCCACACTGGGGTTTTGCTCATGCTTTCTGCTCTTTCCTTTCCCCCTCCGTTTCTGCTCCTGCTCATCTTTTCTCTCTCGCTTGGTCAACCAAGTGATGTGGGAACTTGGGCTCAGTCCACCTCGCACCCGATGTGTGGTGTAGCCAGCAGAGGTGGCCCTGTCACCCCGCTGGACCCCTGCTCGGTGGTGGCCTGTCACTCCAGAAATGGGCAAGGGCTGTGGCCCCTGTCTGGCCTCAGTCCCCTTCTCTGCAACTCCCTCTCCTCAGCCCTGCGGGCCTGGGGGGTGCTGCCAGGGAAGCTGCTTTACCAGAGAATGGCATGAGCTGCCTCACCTTCTGGGGTGTGCTGAGAGGGTGGGGGCAGCAGGGAGGGGGCCCACAGGATGGAATGGCTCTCTGCTGGGATACCTTGCTGAGAGGGTGGGGGCAGCAGGGAGGGGGCCCACAGGATGGAATGGCTCTCTGCTGGGACACCTTGCTGAGAGGGTGGGGGCAGCAGGGAGGGGGCCCACAGGATGGAATGGCTCTCTGCTGGGACACCTTGTTCATAGGGTGGCTCTAGGCGAGGCTGGGCCTTCAGGGTACTAGCAGGGCCTGGCAGGTCCAGGACTGCTTCTGCAGGTACGGTGCTGGCCCTGGGGGTCACACGCAGGGACAGGGTTCCAGCCTAGGCTCCGACACCCAGCTCAGGCCCTGTTGCTGTCTCTGGCCCTGTGTCCTGGGGCCAAGGGGGGCCACAGACCTGCCGTGATGGCGTCCGAGAGGCCCCTGTGAAGGGGACCGGGGCTGGAAGAGGAGCTTATGTCAGCGGCCTTGTCCCTGGGCTCGGGCTGGGCGGGGGCAGCAGCCGTTGGGAGTGAGCGGCCGGCGGGACCCCTTCTGCAGGCTTTTGGGGAGCAGAGGATGTCTGACTGTCATGGCAGTGTGGACAGTGCAGGCGGGCAGGAAAGAGTAGGGTGGGGGAACCCCAGGGTCGGCCTGTCCCTTAGTGGTTCACTTCCAGGTGGTTTTGAGAGTAGAGCCCGTTCCCTCCCCCCCCCCCCCATGAGTGGGGTGCTGGGTCCTGGGGGCCTGTGGCCGGCATGGGCTTCTCCGGGTAGGTGAGAGCAGCAGGGCCTGAGCTGGGTTTTGGGGCCTGGGCTGCCTGCGCGGGCACAGAAATTGACACCCCTGGGCCGTGTGGGTGCCCCTTTTCCACAGCCCATGACGGGGAGCTCCTGGAGCATGCAGCGCCCCAGCCTGGGGGTGGAACCTGCCCCCAGCACGTGACCCCCAGAGCCAGCCCGAAGCCCAGCCGGCCATCCTGTCCCCTCTCCTGTCCTCTTCCACCTGCACCCGCCCAGGATCCTCGGACCCACAGCAGGCCGCGAGCTTTGGCCTTGGGTTGACTACGAGCTCCTGGAGAGAAGAAGGGCGTCTCGTGCATCGCCCTGCGCCGCGGGTGGACATGGGCACTCCTTCCCCATGGCCCAGCCGCTCTGTTCGCTGGGCAGCGGCGCCTGGGCAGTGGCACCCCCTTCTGGGGTCAGGTTCCTGGCGCCAAGGCAGCAGCCGGTCCCAGTAAGGACAATGGGGAGGGCCCGCGCCAAGGATGCCTGACTGGCCGGCAGCCTGTGGGCCCCGAGGTCTGAGCAGGCCCAGACAGGGACGCCGGGGAGCAGGGCTCTGTGACGAGCAGCCCCTGCCGCAGCGCCTTGGCTGGTGGCCTCCACCAGCGTCGCACGGTCACGCACGGCTGGGCTTTCTCCGGAGGAGGCTGGGGCGTCATCCGCGGTGCATGGGCGCAGGGCCGTGTGGGGGTGCGTTCCCCAGTGAGGCCCCCTACAGCCCCCCCACGGAAAAGGGCTGCCCGCTCCTCTCTAAGAAAACCTTGGCATCGAGGCCTAACGACAGTCCCTCCTTCTCGGTGTCTGGGCTGTGGCCCTGGGGCTCCCTGGTGCCGACCTGCCCTGGGTGCCCGAGTCGTGGCAGGGAGGGGAACCCTTGTGCTGGGCCCTGGGGAAGGGATGGTGACTGCAGGGCCAAGGGACAGGGATGTCTTCAGGTCAGGAAGTTGCCGGGCAGGGCCGTGGAGTGAGACTTGAAGGCCACAGAGGCCAGGCCGCGGCAGGCGCTAGTTGGGCCGGCTCCACATGTGAGCACCAGGCTGGCTCCACAGATCCCCACCTGCGGCGTCTGCGCTCACAGCATGCGATTCCAGTCCCCAAGCGGGGTGCCAGGCACCCCAACTCATGGCCGCCTGAGAGGTGCTGAATGGGGACGTGCCCTTGTACTGCGGGTTGAGCGGAGGTGGGGACAGAGACCCACAGCCTGGGTGGGCTTGGGACCCCAGGTGCAGGCAGTGCAGTGTCTGTGAGTCTGGTCCAGAGCGGGGTGCTGCCTGCGGGGACCCGGGGCCCTGGCGTCCTGGCTCAGGGCTGGGTTTTAACACGTTTCATTATCCCTTCCAAGGTCACATCTTGTTGCAATACTATGTGTCTCGACTCTTCCAGTGAATGGAGGGGAAGCGAACAACCTGGCTACGGCTGTCAGTTTTGCATTGTGCCCAGAAGTGGTGGGCAGAGGGTGAGAGCGTGGGGGAGAGAGCGAGCGGGACAGAGGCAGGAGTGGGGCAGGGAGGCTGGGTAGGTGGGAGAGGGTGGCACGGACCCTTGTCTCTGTGCCTTGCTGATGAGCCCGCAGGGTCAGGGGCTGGCCGGGCGCTGGGTGCAGGCTTCTCTCTGCCCCTCGCTGGTGGCAGCTCAGGGAAGGAAGCACTGAGAGCAGTGGAGGGGTGCACGCCTGGGGCCTTTCCCTCCTGGGCTGGCACAGGCGGAGCCGTGGGTGTAGGGGCTCGCCCCACCCCAGTATGGAGGGAAGGGCTGGAGCAGGCATCTGGAGGACCTGGGGGTCGTGGGGAGGGGTTCGGGAATCGAGGGACAGTGATGCGAAGTTCAGACGCCGCCGTGTGGCCTGGCTTCTTGCCGTTCGCCGGGTCGCTCCGTTACTAGAACTGCAGTCGAGGCCAAGGCCCGGGATGTGGGGTGGGGCCGGGCAGCCGCTGGGTCTCGGCAGGTGGCCTGTGCATCCAAGGCCGAGCTGACAGTGGTCTGGGCCGGTGGGGGTATTCCTCTGAAGGCACTGGGGGGAAGCAGTGCCTCGGCAGGGGTCCCAGGCCTGAGGGGCTCTTGCCTGCCTCCTTGTCTGGCTGGGCCCTGTGAGGGGTTGGGTGGAAGGGGCCCATGGAGGGAGGGCGGGAAGTGACGCCTGGAGAGGGCCCAAGAGGGACTCGCCGAGGGTGATGCCTGCGTGATGGGGTGTCGCTGTCCCTGCGCAACTGGTGAGACTCTCCCCTGGGCGTGGCAGAGTGTCCCCTGCTGCACCTGGACATGGCCATGGCTCTGCGGCCGGCAAGGACAAGGCCTAGGTTGGGGGGTCGAGGAGGTGAGAGGCGCCCCTGCAGGTGGGCCAGGGCTTCACAGGTGACGTGCCGCTCTACGCAGGTCGGCGGGCCCGAGGGTGTGCTGCAGAATGGGGCCGTGGACGATGGCGTGGCCAAGACCAGCCAGCTGCTGGCCGAGCTGAACTTTGAGGAGGACGAGGAGGACACGTACTACACGAAGGACCTCCCCGTGCACGCGTGCAGGTGAGCCCCGGGCCTGTGAGGAGGCCTGCCCAGGCTATCCTTGCCTCCGGCACGCACAGGAGGAAACCAAGGCCGAGAGAGGTGGCGGCGCACTGCTCAGGGAGGGCTCTTCCTTTTCCTGGGGTTGCTCTTCGCTCACGTTAATTGATGAATGCGCAGATGCCCCTGTCCTGGCCGGCCGCTTGCTGTGTGTGTGGGGTGGCCCTCTAGGTGGCTGGAGAGGTCCCCACCGAGGGTCCGCGCCCGTCCTGGAACACTGCCCTCGGCCCGGCAAGCGTCGCTCCCATGGGGAGGATGTGCCTCCGAGACTGCGAGCCCAGGGGCGGTGGCCTGCGCAGCCCGGGGTCTCCGGGTGGCTCCAGCACACCTCGCTTCTGCCTTGTCTTCTGATTTACGAGGATCTGTTATTAGCACTGTTGGGTTTGAGTATGTGTTTAATGCAAGACTTAAAAACGCTGTGAAAGGAAAGAGTCTCACATGCTGCCGCACGCGCTCTGGAGCGCACGCAGCCTTCCAGGCTGAACGGTGGTGTCTTGCTTTCCAGCTACTGCGGGATCCACGACCCCGCCTGCGTAGTCTACTGCAACGCTAGCAAGAAGTGGTTCTGCAACGGCCGCGGGAACACCTCCGGCAGGTAGAGGCCCGGGCAGGTGGCCTGCGGGGAGTGCGGGTGGCGGGCAGGAGGTGCCGCGGGAGCCGCGTGGTGGCCTGGGAACACCTTCGCCTCCTGCCTGGTCTGTCCTCTGTGGCTCTTCTCACATGTGCATGGGGTTGGCTTCATTCTCGGCCCAGATTTTCATTATGTTCTTGCGTGAGGTGAGCTGCTGGCCCGCCCCGGCCAGAGGGGCCTCGGGGCCTGGGGAGGCGGCCCGGGGAAACTGTGGGCAGAGCCCCAGCGGGTGGCCCTTGCGCCTCTTCTTGCTGTCGATCAGCAGCGGCCGCAGGACTTTGGGTGAGACGGACCGCTTGGCTAGTGCACGGCTTCTGGGGGCATGGCTGCTGCCTGGCTGGGTCTTCCCGCCCGGGCTGACCGGGATGCCCAGCACGGCCCCGAGGCTCCCATCTCTGGAGATTTAAAGTGGCAGAGTGGTAGGTGACACCACCAGCTCACCTCTGCTGGCCACGTGGGCAGCCTCTCTGCCTGGCTTGGGAGGCGAGTGCCGACATCCGCTGGCACCGTGCGCTGGGCTGGTAGAGAGGACGGGCACTTTCCGGGCAACCTGGAGCACACGCACACCCCGTTTTCAGGGTGGGCTGGGGTACTGCGGCGCTGTGTGTGCTCATTCCTTTCCAGCAGGAAAAGCAATTAAACAAAAGTGCACATAGCCGGCCATCTTCATTTCCGGTCAGTTCAGCCAAGAACAAGGAATCAAGCAAAGGGCCTCTCAGAAAAACAAGCTGGAGTCAACAAACACTCATGTTTTGTGCAAGCTGTTAGCTATCAGGGGACTTAGGGGGTGAGGTGGGCAAGGAAAGGCAGGCCAGGAGAAAACAGGTGATTGTGGTTGAAGGCCCAGGGCTGTGGGGAGGGGAGGCCCCCCCCGGGCAGAGGCCGGGGTGGCTGTGTCCAGAGCTGGGACCTGGGGTGCCGGTGGTGACTGTGCTATCAGCCACAGTGCCTCAGACAAGCTCCTGGGTCCCTGAGGGCGGGCTGGAGTTGGGGAGCCCAAGGGTGCTGTGGTTTACAGAATTGGGTCGTGGAATCGGGGGCACAGCAGAGGCTGCTCTCCTGGGGGCCTCCCGCCCTACCTGCCAGTTCCTCCAGCCCCCAGAGGGTTGTTGACCTCCAGGAGGTGGGGTCTCCGCCCACCTGCAGGGACTGCTGCAGCTGGAAGCAGGCGCGGGTGCTGTGTGGAGAGGGGTGGCCGTGAGGCCTTCAGGTCAAAGGGCGAGAGGCCTCTTGTGGCGTCCTCCTCGGGGACCTTAGGAAAGCAGGAGCTGCTGGACCGCGTTCAAGCCAGGATGGGGCTTGTGCATGCTGGGGGCGTCGGGGGAGCCACTGGTCTCCGGGGCGCCAGGTGGACGAGGTGTGACCGTCTCTGCTAATGGGCCGTGACCGCCTGCACCGGAATGCGCCGTGGGGCCAGAGCGCTGGGAGCGGTGAGAGGCCAGGGTTTGGTGTTAACTCTGGGTTGTTTCCTGGTTTCAGCCACATTGTAAATCACCTCGTGAGGGCAAAATGCAAAGAGGTGACCCTGCACAAGGACGGGCCGCTGGGGGAGACGGTGCTGGAGTGCTACAACTGCGGTTGCCGCAATGTCTTCCTGCTCGGCTTTATCCCGGCCAAGGCCGACTCGGTGGTGGTGCTGCTGTGCAGGTGGGGGCCCTGACGCGGGTGGGGGCTCGGTCCTGACAGCAGGGGGGTGGGGCGCGGGGGCTCAGCCTTGCCCGGGGAGGGGTGTCCGGGGCCCGGGCTTGCCGGAGTAGGGAATGCAGTCAGCTCCCTGGGGTGCGTCCGGTTAAATGGTGGAAGCAGTTCTGTCAGGACAAAGCACGTTGTGCATTTTGAGGGTTCAGAGTGCAAGTGTGCAGGGAGGTGAGCTCTGCTCCTCACCGCTGAGCGGGCAGCGAGCGCCTCCGACAGCGTGGGAAGCACGTGACCAGGTGACGTGGGAGTCCCGGGCGGTCGGGGCTGGCAGGGTGGTGAGTGTGTCCTGTGTCCGCAGGCAGCCCTGTGCCAGCCAGAGCAGCCTGAAGGACATCAACTGGGACAGCTCCCAGTGGCAGCCCCTCATCCAGGACCGCTGCTTCCTGTCGTGGCTCGTGAAGATCCCCTCGGAGCAGGAGCAGCTGCGCGCCCGGCAGATCACCGCGCAGCAGATCAACAAGCTGGAGGAGCTCTGGAAGGTGCGGCCCATGGGTGGGGCCTCCTGGGGACCCCCGGGGCGGGGTAGGACTGGGCAGCTGCATGTGGGGAACCCCCCTCAGGACTGCGCCTCTCGCACCCCCAAGGGGATGAGCGGCCGGCTTGTTCCATGCGCTTCAGGGGACAGCAACCTGCGGAGCGGCCCAGTGGGGCCCCACCTGGGTTGCAAGGGCTGTGCTCCACGCAGGGCGAGGTGCTGGGTGCCCGTCAGAGCATCCCTGGGGGCCCGCCTCCTCCCACCACACTCAGGAGCCACCCCCCAGCCCTAAGGCTCACTGCTGAGCCTTTTGCCAAAAGTTTTAATGACCAGATTAGGAATTTTAATGAGGCACTGACGTGATGAGAAGTAGCCGATGCGAATGTATTTTCTCCTTGAGTACAAGTGGCAGTGTTGCGTAGCACGGTCCTTTTCCAGTTCACTTCCAGGCTCCCAAGCTTATTTCATTGTCCCTTGAGGAGCAGGCGGCAGGGATGCTGCTTTACCGCCCCTTTTCTCAGCCCTGGGTCAGCTCCTTCCTGGAAACCATGGGGTCCTTTGGTCTGGTTTGAGCGCACGCCGTCCTCGTGGCTTCTGGGCACTGGCTCGCTCACCATCCAGCGGGGAAGGAGAGCGTGCGGGGTCCTGTCTTCCAGGAGAACCCCTCTGCGACCCTGGAGGACCTGGAGAAGCCAGGGGTGGACGAGGAGCCCCAGCACGTGCTGCTGCGCTACGAGGATGCCTATCAGTACCAGAACATCTTCGGGCCACTCGTCAAGCTGGAGGCAGATTACGACAAGAAGCTCAAGGAGTCCCAGGTGGGGCCTGTGGGGTGGGCTGCGCGGGCACCAAGCACCCTCAGCCAGGGAGGCTTCCCCTTCACAGAGGCGCCACGCCGCCTTCTCAGCTGGACCCTGTGTGGACATGCCCAGTTCACTGGCGAGCCTCGGGGAGAAACGTCAGGCCGTTTACTGGTTAAAATGCAACAAAGCCCCCCTGGCAGGAGCCCCTGGTGCTGGCCGGCAGTCCCAGGAGCTGACCGCAGTAGCCCGAGGGCCAGGTCGCAGACATGCCCCTGAAAGTGGCGGGAGCCTGGCCCTGCCCTCTGCAGCCAGCTCCCCTCCCCAGCAGGCGCCCTCCCTGCCCCGGCTCCACGTGCCTCCCCCGCGCCAGCCCTGCAGCCAGGGTCTCCGGCCACGCCTGACGCCTGTCTCTCTCCTGTGCTCAGACTCAGGACAACATCACGGTCAGGTGGGACCTGGGGCTCAACAAGAAGAGAATCGCCTACTTCACCTTGCCCAAGACTGACTCTGGTAATGAGGACTTAGTCATAATTTGGTTAAGAGGTGATTCTAAGTTTTAACATACTCGTGACTAGTAGCCTAGCCTCCGTGGCCCGCCCAGCGCCTCGCGCCTCACCCTCCTCAAGGGGGCGAGGGCTCCTGGCATGCTGACCCTCTCGCTGTCTCTCCCCAGACATGCGGCTCATGCAGGGTGATGAGATCTGCCTGCGCTACAAGGGGGACCTGGCGCCCCTCTGGAAGGGCATCGGCCACGTCATCAAGGTCCCTGACAGTATCCTTCGCGCGACGCTAGGCGGCATAGGCATGGCGCTCCGGGCTGTGGGGAGAGCCAGGCACCTGGGCCTCTGTGGGGGGCCCTCATGGCCATTACTGGACACGGCATGTAGGGGCTGGGCCAGGATGGCCGACCGCGGGCCCCCGGCCTGCTGGTCAGAGAAGGGGTGGGCTTGCTGCCCCTGCTCACACCCATGCTTCAGGCAGGGCCGAGGCTGCCCCAGCGGGTATGTGGCTCACGGGCCCTGCTTGTGGTGGGCAGGGGCCCATGCTGGCTATGTAATCAGAGGACCCCGTGGCCCTCCAGTGTGAGGTGGAGTCAGCCCACTTCTCGATGAGCTCTCCTTGAGGCCACGCAGCCAGAGTGTGGGTTGCCAGGACCTTAGATGCCCATGAGCTGAGTCTGGGGTGGTGGGGGGCTTCTCTCCTGGGCTGGGGTCTCCCTCAGGCCCTCCCTGTTTGTTGAAAGCCTCTGGGCCCCTTTCCAGGTGTGGTCTCCTCTACTGTGGCTGGAGCCAGTTCCTTGGGAGTTGCCCCCCTCCAGCAGGGCTCAGCAGCCAGGGGGACAGAGCTTGGCCCGAGGGCCTGCAGGTCCACTGACGCGAGCCCTGGTGGCTGCTCGTGGTGGTGGGGGGGTCTCTGTTCACAAGGCTCTGGGCCCCTGGGGGTGAGCAGGTGGAGGGCAGCTGGAGGGCAGCAGCGGTCTGCTGAGGGACAAGGTGGTCGGTGGTGGGACAGCGGCTGCTGGACTTGGTGGCGAGGGGCTCGTGTGCACACACCCCGGACCTTGCTGGGGCACCGAGGCAGGCGGAGTCCCCCGGCTCCACTGCAGCACCTCCCGCTAGCTCCCCGTGGAGGGGGCCGGCCCTTGCCGAGGATGCCCCCTTGACTCAGCTACGCAGACTACGGCGACGAGATTGCCATCGAGCTGCGCAGCAGCGTGGGCGCGCCTGTGGAGGTGACACACAACTTTCAGGTGGACTTCGTGTGGAAGTCGACCTCGTTTGACAGGTAGGTCCACCCGCCCGGCTGGACCTCCACCGTCTGTTCCCACCCCCACGAGACGCGGGCAGAGGCCGCTGCCGCCTGTGCCTGAGCCGCGTGCTCCCCCAGGATGCAGAGCGCGCTGAAGACCTTCGCAGTGGACGAGACTTCCGTGTCCGGCTACATCTACCACAAGCTGCTCGGCCACGAGGTGGAGGACGTGATCATCAAGTGCCAGCTGCCCAAGCGCTTCACAGCACAGGGGCTCCCTGACCTCAACCACTCGCAGGTCCTGACCTGGCCCGGGGGGTGGCGTGGGCCGGGCCGGGGTCTCCCCGTCCGCTGACGTCTCACCATGACACTGACGGTGCTTGCCTCTGCAGGTCTACGCCGTGAAGACAGTACTGCAGAGGCCGCTGAGTCTGATCCAGGGGCCGCCCGGCACGGGCAAGACGGTCACGTCGGCCACCATCGTGTACCACCTGGCCCGGCAGGGCAGCGGGTAGGCTGGGCGCTGGGAAGGGAGCTCGTGAGGGTGCCGTGACTCGGCCGCGAGTGCTGCATCTTCCCGGGCCAGTCCTGTCGCCTCTGGCGTCCTGCTCTTGGGAAGCATTGTGTGGTGGGGCTGAGAGGACGGAGGCGCTGTGGCAGCCCCCATGCTGCTGCTCGGGGTGGAGGGCTGATGGGCGGTGCTGGACTGGGTTTAGCTGCCCTGGCTTCATGGGATTGCCGACTGGGGCTTGTGCTATGTTCCAGGCCTGTGCTGGTCTGCGCGCCAAGCAACATTGCCGTGGACCAGCTGACGGAGAAGATCCACCAGACGGGGCTCAAGGTGGTGCGGCTGTGCGCCAAGAGCCGGGAGGCCATCGACTCGCCCGTGTCCTTCCTGGCGCTGCACAACCAGATCCGCAACATGGACAGGTAAGCAGGCAGCTGGTGGGGCATGGCCTCGGCATGGCCTGGACAGGTTCCTCACCGCGCCCGGGGGTCTCCTTCCAGCATGCCTGAGCTGCAGAAGCTGCAGCAGCTCAAAGACGAGACGGGAGAGCTGTCGTCAGCCGACGAGAAGCGGTACCGGGCCCTGAAGCGCACGGCAGAGCGGGAACTGCTCATGGTGAGTCCCTGGCGGCCGGAAGGCCCTGCATCCTGGGGCGTCCAGTTCTTTCTTTCATTTTGGCGAAAGGATCTGGTTGAGCCTTTGTGCCTGCCCCCTCAGCAGGACCGGGGCTGTGCTGCACGGTGGCTTTCTCTTGTCCTTGCTGCCTTCCCACCCTCTCCGCTCTCGGGCCTGCAGCTCGCCTCCTGTCACTGGCAACCCTCCCGCCCCCTTCCTCAGTCCCCGAACCCAGGCAGCTCCCAGACGTGCTCCCCAGCGTTTCCGTAGTATCCACGTGGGAGAAGCCTTGGCTTGCACGTGTTTTCAGCGAGGAGCCGCTTCTCTCTGAGGCCCCTTGGCCGGAGCACGACCGTATTGGGCACGGCCTCTTCCCGCCTGCTGTCGTGGGGTGGTGCGGTCGCAGTGCCCTGGAGACGTGGGTGTCAGCTGCAGCCTGTCCCCCCAGAACGCGGACGTCATCTGCTGCACGTGTGTGGGCGCCGGTGACCCGCGGCTCGCCAAGATGCAGTTCCGCTCCATCCTGATCGACGAGAGCACACAGGCCACAGAGCCCGAGTGCATGGTGCCCGTGGTCCTGGGTGCCAAGCAGGTGACCGAGGGCCTCTGGGTGGGCTCACCGGCTGTCACCTGCACCCCCCATGGAGGGAGGCCAGGGCGAGCCCCATGTCCCGTGGCGTTTGCGTGGGGGGCTGGGAAGGGAGCTCGTGAGGGTGCCGTGACTCGGCCGCGAGTGCTGCATCTCCCCGGGCCAGTCCTGTCGCCTCTGGCGTCCTGCTCTTGGGAAGCATTGTGTGGTGGGGCTGAGAGGACGGAGGCGCTGTGGCAGCCCCCATGCTGCTGCCTTCCCACCTCACCCCCGTCTGAGCTGTGCTTTCAGCCTGCATGGACATGGCAACCCTGCCCCTGAGGGTGGTCGTCCAGCCCTTGACGCCCGACTGTCCTCTCGCCTGTAGCTCATCCTGGTGGGGGACCACTGCCAGCTGGGCCCTGTGGTCATGTGCAAGAAGGCGGCCAAGGCCGGGCTTTCGCAGTCGCTGTTCGAGCGTCTGGTGGTGCTGGGCATCCGCCCCATCCGCCTGCAGGTGCAGTACCGCATGCACCCTGCGCTCAGCGCCTTTCCCTCCAACATATTCTACGAGGGCTCGCTCCAGAATGGCGTCACCGCAGGTACCCGCGGGGTCCGGGGGAGCGGGCAGCAGCGTGTGGGGGCGAAGAAGGGAGAGCCCTGTCAGGTCCATCTCAGCCCTCATGGCAGTGCTGGTCACGGGTAGCGCGTCCATAGGAAACACTTGTGCGGTATTGGAGTTACTCGAAAGATGGGTTGGTGGACAAACCACGCTGGTTCTCATAAATGGCCAAAGTCTGATGCTTCAAGGAAAGCTGCTGACAGAGTTGGGAACCAGAGATAAAATGCAAGGATTCAGTCAAAGCTGAGGGCTTGGGGGAATTCCCGACTGCCGTCGTAACCCCTGCAGCTTCCCAGTGGCGAGGACCTTCCTCGAGCTGGAGGTGATGGGCAGAGCGTTTGTGCCGCCCGAGGGTGGGGTCGGTGTGTGGGAGCCCGCGGCGCGTAGTGGGTGCTTCCCAGCTGAGCCCACCCGGCCCCACAGAGGCTCCCCATCGCTCTAGCTGCCCCTCTTGTCCCCGCCCCCCTGCCCCCCTGCCCCTCTGCCCCCACGCCCCCACTCCAGTGCTTGGCATGGGACACCCCGCAGAGGCAGGCACAGGAAACAAGGCCATTCTCTGGAAATTCACTTTCCTAAAATGTAGTTACTTTTCAGTAGTATAACGACACAGTAGGTTAGTTCTTATCTTTCAAGGAGTTACTGAATGTTGTGAAGTTTCTTAGTTTTAAAATATAGCAAGTAGCAGAGTCTGCAGAGAGCTGGGCCCTTGAGCACAGAGCTATCTGTGCGTGGTCCCCCACTGCAGCGCAGGGGCGTCCCCGTCACGGGGTGAGGGCTTGGCAGCTCCGGTGCAGGTCCCCTCCCTCGGAGCTCATGGGCAGGTTCGCGGCCGCGTCACCCACACCCATCACAGAGTTGTTACCAGCGGGGGCTTTTTAATTTATTTTTATTATTTATTTTTTATTTTTTATAAACTTTTTTTATTAATTAAAAAACTTAACAAAAGAACATTAAGATATCATTCCATTCTACATATACAATCAGTAATTCTCAATATTATCACATAGTTGCATATTCATCATTTCTTAGAACATTTGCATCGATTTAGAAAAAGAAATAAAAAGACAACAGAAAAGGAAATAAAACGATAATAGAGAAAAAAAGATTATACATACCATACCCCTTACCCCTCGCCTTCATTTACCAGTAGCATTTCAAACTGAATTTATTTTAACATTTGTTCCCCCTATTATTTATTTTTATTCCATATGTTCTACTCTTCTGTTGATATAGTAGCTAAAAGGAGCATCAGACACAAGGTTTTCACATTCACAGAGTCTCATTGTGAAAGCTATATCATTGTTTTAATTTATTTTTATTGGCAGATCGCCACACACACGCAGTCCATACGTGGAGTATGGTCAGTGGCTCACAGGGCCATCATACAGCTGTGTCCATCGCCATCGTCGTTTTTAAACATCTACATCACCCCAGAAAAAGAAATGAAAAAAATGCCCACATATCTCATACCTCTTACTCCTCACTGACCTCTAGTGTTTCCATCTGCTCAGTTTATTTTACTCCTCATCTCCCTATTGTTATTATTGTTATTTAATATTTTTACTTAAAAAGCAAACTGTACACTTAGCGCCACCCAAAGTGGCTATCATAGTTAGCATAACCGCCCGTCAGTACCCTGGATCAGAGCAGGACCAGACACGAGGTTTTCACAATCATGGTTACATTATGAAAGTGGTATCGTTACACAGCCTCTTCAGGCACGAAGCTGGCCTCTCTTCTCACTGTCCCTGCCTCCGGAGCGATCCCTGCATACCAGGCTTTCTGTGCCAAGCCCAGCTGGGGTGGGGTGAGCAGGGTGCCCTCTCACTGGGCGCAGTCCGGCAGGCATTCCCGAAGCTGTGGGCAGGTGGGTGTGAACTCGAGCTGCCTTCCCGTGGAGGTGCAGGGAGCCAAGAATGGCGAGGAGCTTGGAGATGAGGCATGGCAGTGGACGGTGAAAGGTTTAGGAGGTGAAAGGGTGAGAAAGAATAAAGGTACACCAGGAAATTTAAAGTGGGGGTGGGGGGGTATTTCTGCGCTCCCGGGCAGAACTCACCGAACCCAAGATGGTGGGAGGTGAGTGCGTGCATGGGCTTTGGTGCAGGCAGCTTTTAAGGATGGAGGTCAGGTGATGTCCGGAAGGGGCAGTTCATTAGTTCCTGAAGTCAGGCTGGGAGGGGTGACACAGCCTCCGCAGCCCCAGTTGCAGTGCCCTTCCCGGCTCCCCCGACCTAACAGACGGTAGGCAGCAGTGGTCACCAGGCCCAGGGCAGGAGCCCTGTCACCACCCTCGTCCGCCCACAGACCCTCGGGTGACTGACAAGGCTGTGTTTGCCAGGCAGGGGACAGCGCAGAACCCCTTCCAGGGCTTGTGGGACCTTTAGAGTACAGCGCCGAAGCTTCTGGAAGGAAGGAGTGTCTCCCCGGAGAGCCCCGAGCAGAACATGCTGTGAGCCCCTGCGTGAGGGGCTGAGCCTGCCGTGCTTCCTCAGGAGCCGATGTTGGTGCTTCTCTCCCCGCTGCAGCGGATCGTGTAAAAAAGGGATTTGACTTCCAGTGGCCCCAGCCCGACAAGCCCATGTTCTTCTACGTGACGCAGGGCCAGGAGGAGATTGCTAGCTCGGGGACTTCCTACTTGAACAGGTGTGCGGGGTGGCTGCGTCCCTCCTCGTCCCGTGCCCGCGAGCACGTCACTCCCGCATCGCGCCCTGTCAGCCGCCTGTGTCCATGTCAGGTGGACCCTGAACCGGGGCCCTCTCTGTCCCCACGGTGAAGCACAAGGACGCCCCGCATGGGCGCCGTGGGTGGGGGCGTGGTGCTCGGCCACCCGGGGCTTCAGTGACTGAGCACGGACGCCGCGCTGCAGGACGGAGGCTGCGAACGTGGAGAAGATCACGACAAAGCTGCTAAAGGCGGGTGCCAAGCCGGACCAGATCGGCATCATCACGCCCTATGAAGGCCAGCGCTCCTACCTGGTGCAGTACATGCAGTTCAGCGGCTCCCTGCACACCAAGCTCTACCAGGTGCTGGGGGGCTGGGAGCCGCTGCGGGGGTGCGTGGACGCGAGCCGAAGGCGAAGCAGTGATGCCCGGGCGATGGCATTGCAGGGGGCTCCTGTCTTCATGCAGGTCGCCTGTGAACGGGCAGGTGTGGTTTTATCGCCACGTCGTGGGTGGCCACGGTTAAGAAATAAGTTGAACGTCCTCAGCCAGGGACAGGGGGCGGCGCGTGGCCAGTGGAGCTGCCCGGAGGCTGCACGCTGAGCTGGACAGTGGGCGTTCCGGGAGGAAGCCTGTGTTCGGCTTCTGGCCCTAGCGTAGCCTGCTGGCTCATGGTGGTTCCCCCCCAGGAGGTGGAAATCGCCAGTGTGGACGCGTTTCAGGGACGTGAAAAAGACTTCATCATCCTCTCCTGCGTGAGGGCGAACGAACACCAGGGAATTGGGTTCCTGAACGACCCCCGGCGCCTTAACGTGGCCCTCACCAGAGCGAGGTGCGGGGATGCCAGCCGGGCTCCTTGTGGGGAGATGTGGTGCTGTGAGGAGGCCGGAAGCTGTGCGCCCTCCTGTCCTCCAGTCCCTGCTGCGCTTGGGCCTGATGGCCGTGTGTACTGGGTTAAAGCTTGCAGGTGCTCCAGGCCCTGGGGAGCCCTGAGCCTTGTTTCTGGCCGTGCACAGGTTCTGGGCCCTCCTGGTTGGCCTGTGTCTCTCCGAGCTCCCCTTCCTGGTGCCCGTTGGCAGTTGGGTCCCAGATGCACAGCCGGGCGGGGTCCTCGAGCTGGGGCAGTTGCAGCTGCCTTCCCCATTCGGGCTGGGGCCCGTCTGCCTGGGGGTGTTTGGCGCGTCTGCCCTCGTGGAGGAAGCTTCTGGAAAACCGCCATGACGCGTACCTGAGAGCGGTGCCAGTCCTGAGAGCCACGCGTGGCTGTCCGGGTGTGGGCAGTTCCACGTCCCAGCACTGGGGCACCGGAGTGGCCAGGGGCGCTGGGCGGGTGGTGGAGGCGGCCAGCGTTACCCCCCAGAGTCTGCCCTCCCCCTGCCCCCACAGCGTGAGCTCGCAGCCCACCTCCCTCCCTCCGCATGGCCCACACTGCAGGTACGGCGTCATCATCGTGGGCAACCCCAAGGCGCTGTCGAAGCAGCCGCTGTGGAACCACCTGCTGAACTACTTCAAGGAGCAGAAGGTGCTGGTGGAAGGGCCCCTCAACAACCTGCGCGAGAGCCTCATGCAGTTCAGCAAGCCCCGCAAGCTGGTCAACACCATCAACCCGGTGGGTGCACGCGCGCCCCCCGCTGCTGCCGGCTCCACGGGGGGCCCCGTGCTGACGGAGGGCGCTCGCCTGTCGCCCGCAGGGCGCCCGCTTCATGACCACCGCCATGTACGATGCCCGGGAAGCCATCATCCCCGGGTCAGTGTACGACCGCAGCAGCCAGGGTGAGTGCTTGGGCGGGCTGCGCCGTCCGGTGGCTTCCACGAAGCCCTGGGGCCACCTTGCCCTGAACCTCACCCGGGTGTGTTGGCAAGGGTCTCGCTCCCCTGCTCTGCTTCCTGCTGGGTGGGGAGCCCTTGGGCGGGAAGGCCCCCTGCTCCCCCGGGGCTGGGCTGCAGCGGCTCAGCACGGGCCCTGGCCCGTGTCTGCTGCCTGCTGCTCCAGCTGGGTGGTTGGTGGCATCCGGCCCCCCAGGAGCACCTCCTGGTGCCGTCCTTTCCCCAAGGGCCTCACTCCTGCTGGCCTCTGAGTCCTGTGGCTGAGCTCTCACGGGAGCTGAGGGCGCTTCCTGCTCTTGGGTGTGCTTTTTCAACTGCCACCGAGAGTGTTCGGCGTCCTTGCCTGTAACGTCCCTCCCAAGACCTGTGGGCTGCCAGGGCAGGACGCGCACAGGCCCTTGAGCAGCGCCCCCGGCATGGCCGGTGCCCGTCCTGCAGGCCGGCCGTCAAGCGTGTACTTCCAGACGCACGACCAGCTGGGCATGATCGGCGCAGGCCCCGGCCACGTGGCTGCCATGAACATCCCCATCCCCTTCAACCTGGTGATGCCCCCCATGCCGCCGCCCGGCTACTTCGGACAGGCCAACGGGCCGGCCGCAGGTGCGTGTCGGGCCGGCGTGGGGCTCCGCAGCCTGTGTGCCCTTAGAGGGCCCCGGGGCGCAGGCCATGTCCCACGACCCTGCCCTGTGCTCCTCCAGGCCGGGGCACCCCGAAAGGCAAGACTGCCCGTGGGGGGCGCCAGAAGAACCGCTTTGGGCTCCCGGGGCCCAGCCAGACGACCCTGCCTAGCAGCCAGGCCAGCCAGGACGTGGCCTCGCAGCCCTTCTCGCAGGGTGCACTGACGCAGGGGTACATCTCCATGAGCCAGCCCTCGCAGATGAGCCAGCCTGGCCTCTCGCAGCCCGAGCTGTCCCAGGTGAGCCCTGGGCAGGCCCACCCGGCCCGCTGCGCGGTCACTCGGGGCCCAGAGGGCTGCACTTACCCGACCCTGCTTTTCAGGACAGCTATCTCGGCGATGAGTTCAAGTCACAGATTGACGTGGCACTGTCCCAGGACTCCACGTACCAGGGAGAGCGGGCGTACCAGCATGGCGGGGTGGCTGGGCTGTCCCAGTATTAGAAGGCAAGCCGGGCCTGGCACGCTGCATTCCCTGGCTGCCCCCAGAGGGAGGGGTGCTGCAGACTCGGTGGGGGCAGGGAGCCAGCAGAGGTGTGGCCTTTGCCTTTTGGCCCTGCTCTCCTGCGGAAAGGGAAGCGGGCAGGGGCGTGGGGCCTGGCCCTGAGGGGTGCGGGGAGGGCTGTGGCTGGGAAGGCGGCCCACAGTCATGCTCAGGGCCTCGCGGGCCGCAGTCAGCGTGTGGCTCCCCCTTGGCTGCTGGGAGAATGTGGACACTGGCCGGGCCCCCCTGCTTGTGGTTGCCCCCAGCCCGCTCTTCTTGGTGGAAGTCCCTAGTCTGGCATCGGCCCCACAGGGGAGACTGTGGAGCTGTCCCCGCTGTCCCCCTGACGCCCGCCTTCTCCTCTGACAGGTGGAGGCGGGAAAGCTAAGCTATGTGGCTTAGTCCATCAGCATCTTATTCTGGGTAATAAAAAAATAAAAATAAACGGATACCTGTTTTCCACTGCTAAAACCAAGCACCGCTGTGTGAACCACAGGAGAGGAGGAGGAGGAGGAGGAAGGAGGAAGCCCGAGACGAGCGCCCACGCTGGCCCGCGGCGCAGGAGAAGGAGAGGGCGCGGGAGGTGGGGCCGGCCCAGCAGCCCCTGTGCCTGAGCCAGGCCCACGCGGCCCGCAGGCTGTGCCCCGCGCGCCCGCCCGAGCGGCCAGGACCGGGACGCCCTCTGCGCACAGTAGCCCTTCCCTCTGTTCTGTTCTGGGTTCTTTTTCTGGAAGGGGACTACGTTTCAGCAGGAACAGCTGCCCGTGTCCACACCTGGGCAGGCTCCTTGCTGCCCAGGGCCACGCCCTGGCCCGAGGGGCCTGTGTTCCCTAAGGGTTTCTCGTTTAAAGAAGAGGTGTTTTGGGTTTTTTGTTTGTTTCTCTTTTTTAAAGATTCAAAGGCCTATGGAAAATCATACTTTCCCAAGTTTGTCTCTAAAATCTTAGCGGAGGACCTGAGAGATACAAGAAGTTTCCAGAAACAGTCTAAGCAAGAGACCCCCGCTGGAGAAGAGGCTCTGCTGGCCGAGCCCAGGAGGCGTTTGACGGCGTCCCTTTGGGCTTACGGCACCATCTTGCAGTGAGTGGCCTGTGCGGGGTCCAGAGGCCTCACGTCCTCCACTGGACTCAAGCAAAGCAGCTCTCCAGGCACAGGACTTGAGCAGGGGCCCTCAGGGGATGCTACCACTGGCCCCCCCAGGAGGGGCCTGGGTGGCCTGGCCCCAGAGGCCTGCGGGGCAGAGGCGGAGGGGCAGCCCCAGGTCCCCTGCGGACCAGGCAGAAGGCTCAGCCCAGAGGACCACGGGCCAGGCTGGTGGTGAGCAGCAGAGCCCCTCTTGGGGCAGGGGCTGGGGCAGGGCCAGTTCTGCTTGTGGTGGGGGAGTTTCAGAGGCACCAGGGCTCAGTGGGGGTGCAGGTTTATCAGCAACTGCGTGTCTGTGGGGAGAGCTGCCCCTACCCCACCCCACCCCAGTTCCTGGCCATCCACAGGCTGGGATCACCTCTGCCTGCTGGGGCCCTAGGGTCCCAAGCCTTGGTCTGGCTTGTGCCAGCAGAGACTTTGTTTATTCCCATTGCTTAGGCTGCCCAGGCCTGCTCTTCTTAGGTAGCTGCCTGGGGGTGCAGCCGTGAGTGGGCTCCCCACTCTGGCTCGCAGCTGCCCCACCTGCTTGGGATGCCTGGCCCCAGCCCTGCTGTTCTGCTTTGCCTTCCCCCTGCAGCCGGTCCTCTGAGCTTTACCAGCTGGTGTGTCTGCACCAAGGCAATGTAACTTTGATTTGGGGTCAATTTGTTTTAAACTGTTTTGTCACCAATAAAATATTAATAAGCAGTGCTTCTGTTCCCTTGGGGCTGGAAGAGCGCAGGAGTCCTCTGGGAGACTCCATGGTGGGGACCACCTTGGTGGGAACCTTGGCGCTCCCCATGCACCCCCAGTGCCAACACACGGGAGCCGAGGGACCAGACACCAGGTTTATTCCCCCGCTGGGGGCGGGGCTCAGCGGCAGCCGCACGCGTCCACCGCCATGTCTTCGTGGCGCCGCAGCACCACGTTGTCGCTGTTGTCGAAGAGGAGCACGGAGATGGGCGCCAGGCGGGCGGGCACGCAGCAGGCCAGGCCGGGGGCGCCGGGGGCAGCCGAGTGCATGAGCGCGCGCAGGACTGCGTGGTTGAGCGCAGGCGGCCCCGCGGCATCCAGGGCCTCGGGCAGCGCGCAGTGGCCCTGGCAGAAGTTGGCCAGGAAGCCGCGCGGCGCGATGACCCAGCGGTGCCACCCGACCTCGCGGAAGCTCACGTAGAGGCGCCGCGCGCGACAGGGTCCTCCAGAGCCACCGCCCACTGCAGCAGAGACTGCGTCGCGCCGCGGCCGGGCCAGGGGGTGGCAGAGGCGGGGGTCGAGGGTCACCAGCAGCAGCGAGGCCTCGGTCAGGCGCGCGCAGGCGGCGGGAACCCGGGGACGCAGCGCCAGCGCCAGGCGCAGGGTGGGGGGCACCGAGGCGTTGCGGGCCCAGGCACCGGGCAGCAGCTCAGCGCGCACCGGCGCCCCGACGGAGGGCACGGCCTGGCGCAGCAGAGCTCGCAACCCGCGCCCCGGGGGACGCGCCGCCTGCGCCACGCTCAGCTCCCAACCGCCCGCCGGGGCCTCCGCGCCCGCCGCAAAGCGCAGCTCCAGGCGCGCCCGGCTCGCGCGCTCCGCGGGCTCCACGGCCGACAGGTCGAAGACCACGCTCCACTCGGGGCACGCGCCGGCGGCCGAGGCGGGCTCCGGGGACCGCGAAGGGGCGCCTGGGGGGACAGGGCGGGGGGCCGCGCTCGGTGGGCGGGTAGGAGCGCTAGGGGCCACGGGGCGGGGGCCAGGAGGGAGCAGGACAGCAACCGGGGATGGGGAGCAGGTGCTGCCCTCGAGGGACTCCCCGTTTGGGGTCACGGGGCGGGGCGCGAAACCTGCGCGACTGGGGCTGGGCGGCAGGAGGGGACCCTGGCTGCCGTGCAGGCCTCGCCCACCCCTCCCGGGTTTTGGGGGTGTCCCCGGGGACGCAGTCTCCGCTCACCGAGATCCTGGACGTGGCGCACGATGTTGCCGGCGACCCCCAGCTCCTCCACGTGGCACGGCCGCAGGATGGCCCTCGGGGACGTCCGCCTCGGGCCGCGGAACAGGCGCCACATGACGGGGGGCACGGGCCGGGCCGTGGGGCCGCCCCAGGGCGCTTCACGCAGCCCCAGGGCGTGGAGCAGCGCGGGGTCGGGACGCGGGGGCACGGGGGCGCGGGCCGGGGGCGGCGAGGGCATCAGCAGGACCAGCAGGACCAGGAGGCGGCCGCCCCCGGGGTGGCAGCACAGCAGCGACATCCTCCTCGCAGGCGGCAGGCGGACGAGTGGGCCGGGGGTCGCCGCGCCCCTCGGACCGGCCGGGCTGGGGGCGGGCCGGGGGCTCGGGGGCGTGTCTGGGCGGGGCCGGGTCAGGCGGGGCGGGGGTGGGGCTCAGAAGCGCTTGTCCTTGATTAGCCCGTTCCTCAGCGGCTCCCTGCGGGCAGAACCGGGGGGCTTTGCCTGGGGACCCCGCGCGGCCTCCCTCGGCTTCCCCTTCCCATGTCCCCGCCCTGGCGGCCCGGCCCGCCCCTCCCGTCCCCCATCCTGGGCCCACGTGCCCCGCAGCCACCGCCTGACGCCCCCTTCCCTCTCCGGAAAACCGCCCCTTTCCTCCGGGAGAGACACTCAGGCCGGCCCCGGACGTGATGGACCGCAGTGCCCCCTCCACGAGAGCATGCCACCCCGCCCGCGGCGCCGGGGCGAACTGGGTGGGTCTCTGCAGTGGAGCGTCCGGCCCAGGAAAGGAAGCGCTGACCCACAAGGAACTACCCAGAACCAGCGAACTTGCCCCTGCGGGAGCTTGGAAGCCGGCGGAGGCGGTGAGCGGGCCCCGGCTCTCCTTCGGGGTGAGAAGGTTCTGGAACTGGAGAGGCGGGAGCCGCAGCACTCACCCAAACCTGATCCGTCGTAGGTCGCGGGATTTCACCGCAAGTTTAAAAGCCCAAATTCTCATCAAAATCGCGCAGCCCCCGGCGCGACCCCGGAGCCTGCGCATTTCAAAGGCTCCAAACCTCAACCCCGACAGCACGTCCCCCGGCCACTGCCCGCCCGCTTGGCCCGGCGGTGAACTGCGGAGGGGCCACCACCAGGGCTCCCTCCTGCCCCCCCCCCCCGACTTAGGCCCTCCCCGCAGCCACCCCTGCGCCCCTACAGAACCCCCGGCACGCCACCGCTTCCCGCTCCCCCACCCAGTGGCCTATAGTTGGCTGACCACCTGAGCCCTGAGCAGGGAGTTCTCACGCCTGGAACCCCGGAAGGAAAGCGCAGGAAGAGGGGTGCACCGCGGCTCCCTGCCCGACAGGCCTCATCCCATTGCCTGCTGCCCTCAGTCGCCTTCTGGGGGGCAGATCAGGAAGACCCGCAGAGGGGCCTCCCGCACCTTGACCCCCTCATCCTGCTCGGTCAAACGTCCACCCTGGGCACCGACTATGCTCCTGCTGCTCACCCATCACGGCGGCGGGAACCTCTCCTGGGGCAGGACCCACCCATGCCTCCCGCCAGTCACCCGAGTGTCCCTTGGCCTGTGGTCTATCAGTCTTCAGGGCTTCTAGAACCTTCTGCTTGCCCCCGCCTAGCTCTGACACCTTCAGAGTCTGCACTGGGGTCCGGCGTGGGGTGACGCGCGACGTGCACTGGCCAGAGGGCAGCTCAGGGGGCCCAAACGGCCAGCGCTGGGGGAGGGCAGCAGCCCCGCCACCTTCCAGAAGTTTTCAAAGCTGGCCATCCTGCCCCAGCGGGGGCTCCCTGCGCCTCATATCGGTCTTCCTGGTGACTCTCCTGAGTCTCCCCGGAGGCTTCAGGATGGCCCGGGTCCCCAAACACAGCTGTGTGTTTTGCTTGTTTTCCGTGTTTGTCTGGTTGTTTTCTTTATGGGGGAGCAGTTTCTCCCTCCAGTGACAAAATCGCTTTACGGTGTCAAATTGTCGCCTCTCGTCCAAACCTCAGCCCGCTGCCGTGGGAAGGTCGGGGGCAGGGTCCTGGGTGCCCCATGATGGATGGGGGATGTCACTGGTGTTCTCCATGACCCCTGCTGAGTCGCCCTTGCCTGAGGGACAAATGGCCAGGGTGGCAGGTCAGGCGGGCATGGGGGACGGGGCTCTCTTAGATGTTTGAAGGCGTGAAACGAGCTCAGGGGAGCCAGGACAAGGCGGCAGGAAAAGTGGACGCTGAGCAAATGTAGCTGCAAAGTCTGGGGCTGCAGGGCCCCGGGGGGTCCAGCTGC
>PVIY010032604.1:0-28859 GCA_004026745.1 Myrmecophaga tridactyla
TTTTGTTTATATTCTACCAATCATTTTATATGCAAATATGGGACTAATGTACAAAATGTTGTCTTGTTAATATAGATTTTATTAGTTCTCCCGAACAACTGTGTATAATTTGCCATGTTACATATCCTGAAACCCAAACAGAAGTGTCTATGGCCCCTGAACAGAGTTTTGAACTGTGTTATTAAGATGCTCTGGTTAGTATTTTGTGTAAAATTTGATCAAATAATTCATTGCTAGTATGGTTACAACTTATGCACATACACAAATTCACAAACACACATGCATACATACATACATACATGTAGATCCACAGGCAAATCAAAGCATATTCAAGTTAATCCCCAGTTTTTGTGTGGTAGGGGGTTACATTTCAGTCTTTATCCATGTGAGTATCCCATTACTGCAGCACTATTTATTGAATTTTGGGGGGAGGGGGGAGGAAATGCATGGGCTAGAAATTCAACCCTGGTCTCCTGAATGGCAGATGAGAATTATACCACTGAACTACCACTTCATCCCTTGGGTTGACTTCATTTTATTTTTTTCTTTTTTTTGGCATGGGCAGGCACCAGGAATCGAACCTGGGTCTCCAGCATGGCAGGTGAGAACTCTACCTGCTGACCACTGTGGCCTGCCCTGGGTTGACTTTTATAAAGGGAACTTATTAGGTCACAAGTTTACAGTTCTAAGGCCATAAAAATGTTCAAACTAAGGCATCCATAGAAAGATACTTTGATTCAAGAAAGGGCCAATGACATTTAGGGTTTCTCTGTCAGCTAGGAACACATATGTCGACGTTTACTAGCTTTCTTTTCTGGCTTTTCATTTCAAATGGCTTCCCTGAGGGTGTTTTTCTCTTACATCTCCAAACATCTGTGTCTGTGTGAGCTCCTCAGCTTTTTTCAAAACATTTCCCTCTTACAGGACTCCAGTAAAGAACTCCACCTTGAGTGGTTGGAAACACATCTCCATGGAAACCACCTAATCAAAAGATCTCACATACAATTGGGTGGTTGCATCTCCATGGAAACAACTTAATCAAAAAGATGCCACCCTACAATATTAAATCAGGATTAAAGACTCTGGCTTTTCTGGGGCACGCAACAGTTTCAAACAGGCACATTCCCACTCACTTCTTTAATTTAATTTTGTACCATATAAACATTTTTTTGCTTTAGTCTCACACATAAGTTAAAGTTTTAAAATATTAATTACCATCTGTTTTCAACATTTTTGACATTAAAGACTGAAATGGAATAATCTAGGAATGCCTAGAGTATATAATGATAGTGACTAAACGTACAAATCTAATTTTGTTTTATTTTAATTTTCCATCTCAGAGGCATCAGGGAAAATTGCTAGAACAAAGTTTATCCACCAGGTAGAGACCAAGTGAGCCAGAAAGGGTGAGGGAGGCAGGACATGGTTCAGTCCCTAACAGTCTGTATATATATATATATAATTAAATTTATTATAAGGAATTGGCTCTTACGACCATAGGGGCTGGCAAGTCCAACCTCCATAGGACAGCCTGCAGATTGGGAACTCTGAAAAAGACTTTAGTTTGAATTCCCCAGGAGAAGCTAGCAGACTGGAAAATCTGACAGGAGCCAATATTAGAAGTTGAGGCAGAAATTCTTGTTCTGACCTCTGAAACCTTCAGTTCTGGCTTTCAAGATCTCCAACCGACTGGATGAGGCTATTACCTACATTGCTGAGGGTGATCTCCTTTATTGATTTTAGATGCAAATATCAACTAATAAATCCTCCACAGTAACAAGTGGGCCAGTGTTGACCAAGCAACCAGAAACCATGGAATTGGCCTCTACACTTCAATAAAGCTGTCTTTTTTTTTTTTTTAATTTGCATATGGGCAGGAGGCACCAGGGATCGAACTCCAGACCTCCAGCACGGCAGGTTGGAGCTCTGCCTGCTGAGCCACGGCAGCCGCCCAATAAAGCTGTCTTGGATATTTTCCTGTTTATTTTTTTCAGATTTCCTTTAGAGTCACTTTGCCCAATATTTTAGCATTTCATTATGATTTGTGTTAGGACCGTGTCTAAGTTATAAATTCATTTGGGATAAATCATGATGTTCACAAATTTGAGTGAGTCTGAGGGACTTCTGGGGAAGATGGCAGAGTAGGGAGCCCCAGTCCTCCCACCAAAACCAAAGTTAAATGGGTAGGAATGGTCTGAAACAACTATTTTGAAATTCCCGAGGCCAGAAGAACACCAGTACAGCTTCCAAGAAAGAAGGAGAGGAAGAAGCAGATAAGTGATGGTAAAGAAATGCTAACTGCTCTCTCGGCTGGGTGGCTCTCTGTGCCCATCCACCACTCCCACAACAGGCCACCGTAAGGTCCAGCCCCTGGCTTGCTGCTGGCAACAGAAGACAACATAAAAAATCCCCTTCCTGGAGAACAGGGGTGGGCATGGCTGATCAGTGATCACGGCTTTTGATTAGCAAATTTGGATTCCTGGGGCCTGGCTCTAAGGGCAGCCACTATTTTCACCCTCCCTGGACAGAGGTAGAGGCGGTAGAGTTGTAGGGCTGGGCAGGGCTGGGCAGGGTGGGGGTGGGGGGACAATTGGCTGAATGGCTGCATTTGCCAGGCAGCACAGAAAAGGTCAGCTTTGAGTAACCATTGGAGAAGCTTTTGACGCCCTTCCGGATCCCCTCCCCAGGGCACTTTGGAGCCCCTCTGTGCCTCCTTTGTGGATCCCTGGCCCTGTTTTCATGAAACAAAGAGTATGAAAAACCATAGAGATGGACACATATCATATGACCCGGCAATCCCACAACTCAGGATATATCCAGAAGAATTGAAGGCAGGGACTTGAACAGACATTTGCACACCCATGTTTATAGTGGCATTATTCATAACAGCCAAAAGATGGAAGCAACCCAAGTATCCATTGGTTGATGGATAAACAAAATGTGGTCTGTAGCACAATGGATATTATTCAGCAGTCAAAAGGAAGGAAATCCTGTTGCAAGTCGGATGAACCTTGAAGAAATCATGGTGAGTGAAATAAGTTAGCCTCAAAAGAACAAATACTGGATGATCTCACTGTTATGAAACAATTAGAATATGCAAACTCAGAGTCAGAATCTCGAATATAGTTTATCATGGGATGAGGTGGGGTTAGGGAATGGGAAGTTACGGCTTATGATGTACAGGACACCAATTTGGAATGATGGAAAGTCAGTAATAGATGGTGGTGATGGTAGCACAATATTGTGACAGCAGTTGCCACCCCTGAAATACATATCCGAATATGATTTAAAAGGGAAATGCTAGATTGTATAGACAGAGAACCTTAAGTTAAAGTATGGACTTCAATTAATAGTACAATTATAAAAATGTACTATCATAAATTGTAATAAATGTTCCACATCAGTGCATGGTGTTGATGGTGGGGTGGTGTATGGGAAATCTTGTATTTTATTCATGACTGTTCTGTAAACCTACAACTTCCCTGAAAAAAAAAGAAAAATAATTTGGATAAGCCTCTCAGGAACATGGTACAGCACTCTAAATATGTTAAATGTTTTGTTTGTTTTCACAGTGTGTTTGCCCTTTAAGTTTATCTCTTGGTTTTAATATTTTTATTGTTGTTCATATAAGAGAATAATGTATTGATGATTTCAAAGAGCAAAATTTGAGACACGTTGAAGCAGACATTAATCAATATTAATTCCATTCAAACCGCTTTTTTTTTTCATTTTTTTGCATGGGCAGGCACCCGGAAATGAACCCAGGTCTCCAGCATGGTAGGCGAGAACTCTGCCTGCTGAGCCACCTGCCTGCAAACCATTTCTTGAGGTTCTAACTGTACTCTATTTATATTTAGCTCCATTAATACAGTTTGTGTGTATTCTTTGTATAAACTTCAAAGAAATAAAATGCACATTTGTAACATAAATGTTAAAAGATAAAAGTTAAAATATATAAGTTCTATTGCACTCCTTTATCAAGTAGCCACAACTAACCCCATTGTCTTAAGTGCCAGTATTTCAATGACCTGGTGCTTTATTCTATTCTGTTTGGCACCTTAAAGTATTCACGGTACATCCTGTAGTCCTAGGTTGTACTTTCCGGCACTTCTGCTGAATCTTCTAGAAATTTGCCAGTGGCTTTTCCACAGTCACTGCTGACACCAGTCCCTCCCTGTCTCCTGCTTGGTCGTTGGTCATAGCCCTTCCTTATGCACCTTGGCTGGGGATTTGGCAGCACCTTTGATGATGATTTGATATGACTTGACCTTGACAGTGAAGGGGTCACAGACGGGAAATAAAAAAAATGGTATTAATGCCTCATGTCATTCCTCTCTGGCCTAACATGCCAGCCAATGTTCACAAGTCCAAGAATCGCAAAACTGCGTTGGATACTACCATTTCTCCCCAATAAACCTGCTGTCTTGTTAGGAATAGACTTTTCCACTTGATTTTACTTTCCTATGAATTGTGTGGGAACTAGACCTGTTGTTCCTCTGTATACATAGAATGCTTTCTCCAAGTATCTTTCAGATACTCTCATTTTCCTTTATCAGATTGCTCCATAATTGGCATCCCAAGTTCTTTTACCAGCTCTCTCTCAGCATGTATTTGGCTGGGTAAAGACAATTTGTTGGTTATTATAATGCTAGTCTATTCTTTATTTCTGGTTACAAATTGGACTAGGCAACCTTTGGAGAAGGAATTTGGAATCATTGTCATATAAATATTCTTTCTCAACATTCTGGTGTCTTTTGCCTTGAGAAGTATGGCTGTGACTCCTCAGAAAGTTGGAAAGCCTTTCTGGTGATAAGGGGGAAACGTCTCTTTGATGCTACCCCAAAAGTTTGAACTAGGAACTAAGGGACTGAAGCAGCAAGTGATATTTATTTTTATTTTATAAAATAATTTTGACTCCAAAGAATTTCTAAGAATTGAATTGAATTCTTGTGAGGTAGTGACTTTTCTGTCACCTTTGGTAATTGTACTAGTTTGCTAGTTGCCAGAATGCAACACACCAAAGATGGATTGGCTTTTAATAAAAGGGGATTTATTTCATTAGTTCTTTAGAGGAAAGGCAGCTAACTTTCAACTGAGGTTCTTTCTTACGCGGGAAGGCACAGGATGATCTTTGCTGGACTTCTCTCCAGGCCTCTGGGTTCCAACAACTTTCCCTGGGGTGATTCTTTTCTGCATCTCCAAAGGCCTGGGCTGAGCTGCAAGTGCTGACATGAGGTATGCTGAGCTGCTTGGGCTGTGCTACTTTGAGTCTCTCATTTAAGCACCAGCCATTAACTCAAACATCATTCATTGCAGCAGGCACGCCTCCTAGCCAACTGCAGATGTGATCAGCAACAGATGAGGTTCATGTACCATTGGTATATGTCCACAGCAACAGAATTAGGTGCTTTCACCTGGCCAAGTTGACAACTGAATCTAACTACCACAGTAATTAAGCAGAAATGAGCTGGCACCACATTACACTTTGAGGAAAGCATTTGCTTCAGCTTCCCCTCTTCTACTACATTATAGAAATTGGCACAATGCAGGTCACTTTAGAACCAGCCCTTCACGGACTCCTCTTTATTTCCAGATTCTAGTCCCCACCCATCATCGTATGATACACAAGGCTGCAACTCTGCCTCAGCATAACCCTTTCGCCAAAGAGACCCAGACCAACCAGGAGCTCTTCGAACAAGGGGCTCAAAACTGTACAGAGGGCTAACTCTTGGAAGGCTTATACCAGCAATTTTCCCTGTTTCACTCATCTCTTGAGAAGCTCATAAAAATGTTTCTTCTCTATAAACAGTAACCTGTTCATAAAACGATTCTTATTGATACAAAATAATAGAAAAAGCTTGCTCACAGAGTTAGGATCTAGGGTATAGGTTACCATGGGCTAGGATGGGGGTAGGGAATGAGGAATTAATGCTTAATTTGTACAGAATTTCTACTTGGGTTGATTTTAAGGTTTCGGCAATGGAGGCTGGTGATGGTAGCACATGGTGAGTGAAGTTGATGGCACTGAATTATATCTGTGAGGTGGTTAAAAGGGAAAATTTTGGTCATATATATGTTGCTAGAATAAATAGTAAAATATATTTAAAAAGATGTAAGAGAATGTAAAACAGTCTAATAAAAGAAAAAAGAATTGTACTGGCAAATGAAAATTTCTCAACCTTGATTCAATGAGTTAATAGTGTTCCAGGCCTCAGTTGCTACATTCATTTAAAAAAATGATTAATTATAAGGATTTAGTGATACGAAATGGGTGGCACCAATTTTCAGAGTTTTTCGGTAGAAATAGATGAGAAAAGGAGGAGTAAAAGAATTGTAAGTGTCCCAAAAGTGTTTGTACAGGGGTGGGTGGATTGGCAACAGCTGTAAGAGGGCTTCAGGTTTATCCAAGGCCTCTTTGGCCCAGAGCTCACACACCAGCCTTACTGCAGTACCATCCTGACTCTGAGTGGCTCTTGTCCTCACTTGTCCTGACCGCTCTCCTTCCACTCTGCCTGCGGATCTACAGGCCCTGCTATGCTCTCCTTCTCTGGGCTCTGTGAGGCTGACCCCTCGTGCATCACCTCTCCTGGGTTCCTTGCTCCCTCACTTTGGTTTGGGTCTGGCCATCGGGCAACTCTGGCAGATGATCCATGGATAGGATGAAGGACTGACCAGCTCTCATGTCCAACCTTGGAGGCTCAGCCATGGCAGGGGCTGACCCCGCCCCAAGGACAGCTCCTGGTAGGTGGCCTGTCCTGCATGACCCCAGCTGTTACTGAGATCTGGTCACTCTATGTCTTCTCTTTGTCACTTCAGGGCTAAGAGTAGTAACTGCTTCCAGGGCTGCTAGTCTCAGGATGCCTTAACGCTGCCCTCACCTCTGCACATATTTCCTTCTTTGCAGCATTTTCAGTTGAATCATCAAAAGGTAATTCTGTTTCCTAAATGCGGTGTTGGCCCTGACTTAGGCCTCATGCAAAGCATGTTAGGAAACTTAATAATCACTGCTCCTGGATTCCTAATCAAGTGACATTAGTTAATAAAGTTGAGATGAAGCATGACTGCATCAAAGAATTAGATGATAAACAGGATCCGCTTTAGGTCTGAGACCCACAGGTACACTTAGAGGTCACAGAGTCTTGGTTCATTTTTAACAAGCATGGTCTGATGGAAACAGAATTCCAGCCATCACACTTATCAACTCGTCTTGGGAAAATACCGAAACCACTCTTAGCCTCGGTTTTGCCATCTGTGAGGGATTGAATTGTGTCCCTCATGAAAGACACATTCAAAATCCTAACCCTGGGTCCTGTGGGCATGAACCCATTTATAAATAGGAGCTTTGAAGAGGTTTATTATTTATCAAGCTGTGGACTCATTTGTGAGACCAAACTGAAACACGGTGGGCCTCACTCCATGTGGCTGGAGGCCTTATAAGCAGCAGAAATTCAGGTGTAGTCACTCAGTAGAAGCCAGAAATCAGAAGACACCAGGAAATGAGGCAGATCTCCAAGTGACAGAGGCAGAAATGCAAGCCAAGGAACCCCACGAATTGAGGCAAGCCAGCCTCAGAATGCTATACATTCCTGTCAACACCTTGGTTTTGAATTTCAAACCTCCCAAACCATGAGGCAATTAATTTTTGTTGTTTAAGCCATTAAAACCCATTGTATGGTTTTTGTCCTAACAACTCTGGCAAACTGATACCATGTTTAAAATGAGCATATCATAAATAGGCCCCAAATCCTTGGGCCCAGAAATGTTTCAGAATTCAGAATATTTTCGGACTTGAGACGTTTATTACAATATCATGAATGTTTCTTATATTCTGAAATACCCAAACAGGGGCAGGACTCTAATAACCTTACTTGTGTGGGTTTTTATCAAGAACTTTTTATTTAGTGCCTGGAAGTTGGTACCAAATGGTGACTCGTACAGGGGCGCGATCCCTCTCCAGGTTGCCTGGCAGAGCACAGGCACTCAATAAAGGACAGTTCATTTCCCTTCTCCCATCTCCCTCCAGCAAAGCAATACTTGAGACAGAGCAAAGCACATGACTGTGCCCCAGGACTATAGACCATCTAGCAGCAAAGATAGGGCACCATAAATATGGATAGAAGCAGTTAGATCATCTTCAGATCCCTTCCAATTCTGAAAGTTTTTGATTTATGATTAACCTTATTATTTTTGCAGGGAAACATGACTATTTAGAGGAAGGAAATAAATGAAAGCTATAATTAATGTCACATTAGTTCAGGCCAGGTTTTGCCACCAAATGAGCTATAGAATCTTTGGATTTTTACCCAACTCCAGAGCTATTTGGGCGATTATACTAATTGATTCATTTTAAGCTAGGAGCAAAATGCCCAGCACAGCATGTACTCAACAAACGTAGCTGCTGTCATCCCCATCATCTTCTTTACAGCAGCCAACGCTGCACGGTTCATATGAAGCTTCCTCATACACTAATCTCACTTGAAGGAAACAGCTCTCTGATATGCTGTCAACTTCCCCAAGGTTTTCAGCAGGGATACTGGGTCTCAGAGAGTAATATTTCCAAGTTTGGTTGATAAGTAGAGTTGGAAAAGGAGTTTAGATATTCACTCTTAGACTCTGGGTCTTTTCCCATTTGGATTCACTCATTCAAATGGGGAACGACCTGGATGGGATAATCTCATGTATATAGAAAGAAAAGCACAGTATAGGAAATGGTCTGGAAGGAAAACACCATATACTGGGTGCAGTCGCGGAGTCCGGACTGGGCCAGGTCAGCCACCAGAGGAGAAGAGGCCCCATAATCGGATTAATCTCAGAGAAGGACATTTCACTGCTAATTTGCATGAGGGGATCTTCCAGACGTCTAGGGTTGGGAGCTGGACAATGCTCAAAGGACCGGGTTCTGTGTGGCGTCCTTCGAGATGCTTACATTGGTTTGAAATGAGCCTGTCCCATGTATTTGCTGCAATAATTGGATTGTGAGATGGAGGGGAGGAGGCACCCAGGCATCCTGCAGAGGTTCTGCCAGGGACTTGGACGAGGCAAATTGGCTGCAGAAGTTACCTCTGGAGGGCCACATTCGATGCGGGCCACAGAGCCAGGGGTAGGGGCATTGGCTCACGGAAAGTTTGTAGTCTCAGGGGCCCTGTGAGGGCACCTTGCCCATGGCTTCCAAACACCTCTCTGGACTGGTTGGTTATGTACTGGTCACCTGGTGGGTTGTTTGAAAATATGAGTTCCCAGGTTCAGCCCTTGTACACTCCAGGGCAGTAGACATGAGTTTGGCCTGGGAAAGGAGGTGTTGTCTGCATTTTAAACAGGTTCCTGGGGGGTTCTGGGGGACATACAGCTCGGCAGTCACTGGCCTAGTTAAACGCCAGCATTTTGCAGATGGGCTAACTGAAGTGAAGAGACTTGCCCGAGATTCAATCATGACTGTGGCGGTACCCACGTGAGCACTTTCCCTGGGTCATGCCTCATTTAATCTTCCTGAGCAGTCTTGCAGAAAAGACTGTATTTACTCATTTAACAGATGAGGATACTGAGGTTCTGAGAGGATTAGGGACTTGCCCGAGGTCACACTGTGAGTAAAAGATGAATAGGAGTCAACATCATTGCCTCCCAGGACACCCATTCCCAGGGATTAGAGGAAAAGTTTCTTCTCTTAGCCCACAGGGCGTGTATGGTCTGGCCCTGCCTAATCCTTATCCTCATCTTGGTAACCTTTGCCCCTCAATCGTGATCCTCCAGCACATTGGGCTCCTTCTAGTTCCTCGTAGAAATTTGCCAAGCCCCCCTGATCTCAGGGCCCTTGCACATGGTGCTCGGCCAGTCTAGCAAGCCTTTACCCAACTCTTCACATGATTAGCTCCTTTCACCCATCCTACAGGTTGAGAAATCTTTGTATTGGAATACACACACATGTGTGCACACACAAATGCACACACACACACCTCTCAGATTCTTTAGAGACCTTCCACTGTTCTAAGAATAATGGCAAAAGTCCTTAGCAAGACCAGGCTTCCCTCTTCCCTCATGCTCCGGACTTGCCACCTCCTGTCCTTTCAATTCCTGAAGCTCTCTCTGCGGCCATCTGCTGGATTTCTGTTCACGTGCATTTTTTTTTTCCTTTTTTGTTGTTTTTGGCCCTGGGATGCCATCCCTACCCCTATTCTCTCCATTGATTCCTAGCCAGCTGTAAGCGTCACTTTCTTGGAGAAGCACACTCTGATCTGTGCTGCATTCATGGCTTCTTCATGGACTTTCATTGCATCACCTTGGTCACATCACAGCCCTTGTCATTTTGTACCTTCATGATTTTCTCATTACTTACCTTTCTCCTATCAGAATGCAACATCAAATAAAAAAGTATTGCAAAGTCCCTTGAGGGATAGGAGAAAAATTATGGAACTATTAAACTTTACCACTGGGGAAATCCCAGATACTGCGCCAAACACTCAATAGGCCAAGCCCTTGATCTTGAGGTTTGCTCTTGTGAAGCTTACGTAGGTAGCAGAGAAGCTTAGACTATCTATAGTTATGCCTAAGAGTTACTTCTGGAGGACCTCTGTTGTTGCTCAGATGTGACCTCACTCTAAGACCAACTCAGCAAATAAAATCATTGCCCTCCCCGCTATGTGGCATGTGGATCCAGGAATGAAAGTCTCCCTGGTGGCATGGGAGATGGCTCCCAGGGATAAGCCTGGCTCTGCCACCATGGGATAAGCAATGCCATCCAGACCAAAAGGGGGGAAAGAAGTGTAACAAATAAGGTATCAGTGGTTGAGAGAGTTCAAATAGAGTCAAAAAGCTACTCTGGAGGTCACTATTATGCAAGCTTCAGTCAGACATTGTTACGCATCATCATTTGCCAAACCCCAGCCAAAACCATTCCTGCCAATCCTTAAGAATATGTAGGACATTATTTAAGATTCTAAAAGTTCCATGCACTAGGGTAACCCTCCAAAACCTAAAACCTCCTGATGGGACCCTGGACCAGATAACTCCTGAAAAGCAGAGGGGCAGCCCTTCCAGAACATCAACTAATTCCATCCCCCATCCCATATTATTGACAGCCCCTTCCAACATGAAAAAGTTAGAATGCGCATAACCCAAATACCCTTAAAGAGTGGGAGAAAGATCAAAGGTGATGGTGGAGTTATACAGAGAAGGTAGGGTTTAACAAATGAGTATGAGTGCAGAATCATTATACTGATATTTCTTTTAGCCTCCAGTACCTTAGAGCAGCTAGAAATAAAAACCTAAAATTGTGAAATTGTAACCCATGCCAAACTCTGAAATCTGTTCTACAACTAGTTGTTAAAATGTACTTGGAAACGTATTGCTTTTATGTATATATGTTACTGAAAGAAAAGATAGGATTTAACAAATGAGTATGACTGAATCATTATATTGATATTTCTTTGGTCTCCAGTATCTTGGAGTAGGCAGTAGAAAAAACAAAAAATTATGGCCCCGTAACCCATACCAAACTTTAAAATCTGTTCTATATCTACTTATTAAAATGTTCTTGGAAATTCATTGCTTTTTTAATATATATTATATTTCACAATAAAAAAAGTTAAAATTAAAGAAAATGTCAAAAAATGTAACGTCAGCTTTTACTTTTTATTTTTACTAAATCCCAGCACACAGCATAGTGCCTGGTACACAGCAGACAGTCAATAAGTACATTCTGGTGATGGCACTAACGTGTCATTTAGGTATATGCTTAAATATCAACTCTGCAGAAAGTTTCCTGAACGAGGTTTCCCTGCTCCTCTCTGTTATTTTCCTGTTGCATTCATGGAAGTTCTGATGAATTAAAGTTATTTTGTTAACTTTTAACTTTCCTCCTTTCCCGTAAGAGTGGGAGCTGCAGGAAGGAACAACATCTGCCTTGTTCACTTCCAGACTGGCCTGGTACTTACTTTGCACTTGGTGTTGGGTTGTTGAGTGAAAAGTAGAAACTGAAAGTTTGGATTCTCATCTCACATTTCTCTCCATTCAAGCCTGCAAACTCCCAGGGGTAGCATGTAGACCTACTCAGTGTGACACTGGAAATGTGATTTCTATTTTCTGGAACTCAGTTTTCCCACATTAAAAAAAAGAAGGAATAAGATAGTTGAGCTGTAAGATTTCTTTGGGTGTGGACATTCAGAAATTCCAGGGTTCCTGATTCTTAGATCACTGCCTAAGGGCGTGTAGAGGTTGACCTTTGTTAGATCGGTGTTTAGCAACAATTTTTTTCCCTCTTAATGCATATGATGGATGAAGTCAGTGGTGTGTGTGTATTTCAAATAGCGCGGGCCATGGTGGCTCAGCAGGCAGAGTTCTCATTTGCCATGCCAGAGACCCCGGTTCAGTTCCTGATGCCTGCCTATGCAAAAAAAAAAAAGAAAGAAAAAATGTGACTATTGGGCAGGCAACGATGGCTCAGTGACAGAGTTCTCGAAAACCTGGGTTCGGTTCCCAGTGTCCATCCATAAAAAACAAAAAAAAAACAATAAAATGTACTTCAAATATACGAATAACTCATCTTTGGTAATGGAAATCAGAGTAGTGGTTATCTTTGGTAATGGGGTTTGTCACTGGAAGGGGTCCTGATGAAATCTTTTGGGGTTCTGTTAGAGTTAGTTTTCTTGACCAGGTTGTGGTTACACAGGAAATTCTTACTCTGAAGACTCACCCAGCTATGCTTCTTTAATTTTGGCATGGGTAGGCTCCGGGCCTAGAACCCAGACCTCCTGCATGGCAGGCGAGAATTCTACCACTGAGCCACCATTGCACCACCCCCAGCTATACACTTTTGATTTGGGATATTTTTATCATTAATTTTATGCTCAGATAAAAGAATGTTTATTTTAAAAATGCCCTTTAGTTAATTAAATGAATAGTGCGATCATGAAATATTATATGACAATTCTGATTTGGGGTGTTTCTGATGTGTAGACACCTTAATAAATTATGTTTTGCCATAATTTCTGCATCCAGCCAACAAATATTTACTGAACTCCTGCTGTGTGCAACAGCGCTTTTAGGCTCCAGGGAAACATCAGTAAACAAAACCAACAGAAATTCCTTTACTCTAGAAGCTTACATTTAATTGTAATGAGAGAGGACTTTGTTAAGTATAAGATTATGTCCAGCTAGAAAAACTTTGAAAATAGTTCCTTGAGAGGACCCTTCAGATTCCCCCGGACATGCATCAGTGCCCTGAATAATAGGTTATTGCTACCAGAATTGGCCTAGGAAACAGACCCACCCTCAATTGGATTCTAAAATTTAATTGCTTACATACTTGATACATGAACATATAATCTTGCCCCAAGGAAAAACAAAGGACATTCATAAAGTATTGTATACAATAGTATTGCAATTATTCAGAATTCCTTGCAGATGGCATGACATTGTGCAGAAGTGAAGGGCAAGATGTGGGTTCAATAATTGACCATGCCACTCAGTAGCTAATTTGACAAGGATGATTACAAAGATCAAAACATGGGCTGGCAGTTTCTGACTGCCCTAAAGAACATATCTAAAGTATAAGGGTCATTTAAAACCTCGAATTCTCAACTCAGACTGTACGGTTGAAACATCATAATGTCTCTATGGCAATTCCGAATAAATCCCTTATCTCCTGCAGATCAGATGTGAATTGGGATCAATTCTGAATCTGTTTGTAAGGGTAACTGAATTATAGCAACACTTAGATGTATAATTGTCTCAGGTGTCTCATACCAAGTTAAAGGAAGTGATGGAGAGGTGTGGGACCCCAAGGCATGGACATTTGAACAGACACATATAAGGCTTGGAACTTTGATCTTTCAAGACTTTCTTTGCAGCTAAAGCAAAGCTCCTCCCATGCATTTAATAAACAAACAATGAAATTTAAAAATTTATATTTATTTAAAAAAAACTTTTAATGACTTCACAAAGCATAGATGATTCATAGGGGGATGCCAATTCTCCTCCAGATCATGTCTCCCTGTACATTCGGGCTGATAAGACAGCCCAACAATGCTCAACAAAGCGCAACAAAATCCAACAGAATCCAAAACAGCCCAACAGAGCCCAGAAGAGCCCAGAAGAGCACAGCAGAGCAGAGTTGGAGAGCTAAAAGATTTGCTGTAAGAAGAGTTGCCCATATATCAAAATGAATGAACAGAATCTTGCTAATTTTCATTCTTAGGAGTCTGAGGAACATAAATAGGAAAGTGTTCTGAGGTTGTTAGAGCAGAGGATGAAATACAACATTGGATTGTGCCAACTGCATTGATGTGGGACATATACTCCGGATTGCTTCAGTTAGCTTGGTCAGCTAACTAATCACTGGACTCTTTAAGGGCAACATTCAAAGAGATGACACAGAGAAATATCCCTGGCACTATGTAGACGTGGGGTTGGTAAATGGGACTGCAAATATGTCTGTTATGTGCAACCTGCCTAGACACCCACACTCCCTTCACCAAGGTGTTAAGAAATGTCTGGGTCTGAGGCTTCCCAGGATCCTTCAACAGATCTGTAGTGCCAGGCATAGTGGTAGAGATGCTGCCTTGAATCAGGCTCCAAGGTGTCAAAAGAACCACAGATCCCAGAGTGTCAGAGCCTGGAGCATATGAGGCCATGGAGCAGGTCTTAGCAGTGGAGATAACTTAGGCAAAATGACCACAATAAGCCACAGGGAAAGAGATGATGTTTGTTTTACCACCCAGGAATATGAGGTGATGCTTCTTGATCATGGAATTACTTCAACTTAAATTATGGTGCTCCTTGAAATACAGAGAAAACAATAAATCTGGTAGATATGCACTTGATTTGAATTGTCATAGTGGGGATGCCTGGCTTTTGACCAGAGTCTCAGATTTGAGTGAATTCATGGATGGAAAGTCTCTTTGCTCAGGGGGAGTTGCCACAGTGCAATACAGGTATATACTGCAAATTTTATTCCTGACAGCTTCCTCAGAGAAATTTGTCCCACAGATAGCAGCTTGTCATGAATGTGTTAAACCAATAAGTTTGACTTTTATCTTGTGGCCAAATGGCATCCATTTAGGAGTTTGAGCCAGTTAAGTGACATAATTCTACTTTTGCCTTATGACAATTACTGTTGAACCCATTTGGAATGGTGCTGAGATATGGAATGCTGAACTTGAAATAAGGCAATGATTCTAAAAAAAGCCAAAGACCCCAGAATCACCAGCAGCCAGCCCTAGAAGCTTACAGCCTTCAGGGAGGAAGTGCTGACTTGTTGAAACCTTGATTTTGCACTTCTCCTACCATGAAACCAATGAGTCAATAAGTGGTTGTGTAAGCCAACCCAGTGTATGGTATTTGTTTCAGCAGCTGGGAAGCTAAAACAGATAATGATACCTGCTTCAAAGTGTTGCTGTAAGGACAAAATGAGATAATACAGGTAATGGGTTTAGAACAGTGACTGATAATTTAGCATTTTGGGCATTTGATGATGGTTATCTGCTATTATTATTATTATTATTAGTTAATTCCTACTGTCTAATGGGTTATAAACACACCATAGGTTGATATCTGTGATAGTTAGGATTCTCTAGAGAAACAGAACCAACAGGCGATATCTGTAAATATGAGATTTATAAAGGTGTCTCATGCAACCATGGGAATGGAAGAGTCCGAAACCCATAGGACAGGCTGTGAAGCTGGCAGCTCCAATGAAGGGTCTGAAAAACTCCACAGGAGAGGCTTGCTGGCTGAAGAAGCAGTGAAAGAGTCTCTCTTCTTCCTTAAAAGCCTTCAACTGATTGGTTTATCTCATTGTGGGAGACACATCTTAGTTGATTGTGGATATAATTAGCCACAGATGCAATCAACTGACTGATGATTTAATGCACCAGCCAGGAAATATCCTTGCAGCAACAGTCAGGCCAGTGCTTGCCTGACCAGACAACTGGGTATAATCATTTGGCCAAGTTAATGACAGAAACTTCTCATCACAATATCCAAGACATTTCTATGACTTCATCTTGGCTGCCCTCCTTACCACCCTGTGTCTCCCATGTCCACTGCCCCCACCCTCACTCCCCAGCTGACTGCAATAGGGCCTCTGCCTTCACTAAGGTTGTTCTTGGGAAATCACCCTCCCCTCTCCCTCTCCAGCCCCACCTGTCTGACACTGTGTTGCACTTTGCTTTCCCAGCTACTTTCTCCATCTTGAAAGCCTAACTTCCTGGGCTGCTGTCCTCACCTGTTCCCCTGTCTTGCTGCCGCTCCTTGTCTTCACGTTCACAGGCTGGAGCTTTCTGCTATTCCATCTCACCTCTCTCCTTTCCTCCAAGTTTATTCTCACCCAGTCTGTCTGTCTGGTCATCTCCCTGGTATAGTTCCTTCCATACATGGTTGATTCACCCCCAATCTCTCCATCCTCACCAAACTTTACACCGAAGTAAGAACCTTGCTACATCTGCAGGAATCTTTGGCTGGTGGAAGGGTTGATGTCCATGGCTCCTGAAGGGAGAAATGAGACAACCCCAAAGGATGACAGGCCTTGAGAAAGGAGGTAAGGGTGAGCAGGCAGTGTCATTCAATGAGGAGCTACATCTGTTTTCACGGTCCTCTGGCCTGCGAGCATCCAGCCTCTGGGAACTTCTCCTCCGTCCACCCCCACCTCACTGTCCAGGTCCATCCCAAATGGTTCAGTTTAAATTCTGAGAAAATGTCTTCACCTCCTGTGACACCATCATCACCCTGAAATGAGACTGAAATTGGCAAGAGGCCGATGGTATCCTCCTACTCCTTGATGCAGCCTGAATGCCTGGTTCTCATTTTCAGCCGAGGCAGCCTTTTCATAGTGTGCTAAGCTTCCCCTTGCCAGTTCTCTTCTCCTCCGCACAGACGACCCCATCCTTTCCTGTCCTCTCCAGCTCTCCCTCTCCCTTCTGCAAGAGAATCGGCAGGCATAGTGAGGTGTGTTTCTTCCTCAGAAAGGCTGGTTCTCTGTCTTGTCAGAGCCAAGTCACTGGGCACTCACCTGCAAGGGTATCTGTGTAAAGGTCACACACCAGAACCTGGTTGGACTAGATGGCACTTCAGCACCAAGTCCTTGGGGCCATGGTAAAGAATGAAATCATCCAGAGAAAAGTCAACAAATGCAAAAAAAAAAAAAAAAAAAGTGGTACTAACTATACTGTGAAAAAAACAAACCACTTGTTTACTGTATGAGAGATGGAATAAGAACACCCACTACCTCAGCTACAGGAAATAACACACAGCTACTGGGGTGATTTCGTTAAGTCCCCATACCTTACAGGAGACCCAGCCATCCAGAGCACAGCATCCATGCATAGCATACAAAACTTTATTTTTTCCAAACCATTTTCAAGTTTCTCAATGTAACAGGATGCCCTGGCTAATACTGCATTCTAAAATTTTATAGAGGAAGCCATCCTCTAAAAGATATAAGTCATTTCTACACCCTAAGATTAGAGCTAATTGACCATTTTTTGATCAAACTAAACTTTGTTCTAGGAATTCACCACACAGTAATGCAGATGTAAAGAAGTTCTTATCTCTGTTTCTTGGGAAACATCTCAATTCAGCAATGTAACCCAGGAGAGTTCTCTGAGACAAACTGGGAAAGAAAGTGTTCTGCTTAGTTATGGAAATTAATTGGATATAGATTTAGAAAATTTCTAAGACTTTGCTGTTTTCTGCATGGAGCTGGACTGCCATAGCCTATAACATACTTCTTGTTTTAATGGAGTTGTGTAGCTTCTCATGAAAGCAGTTATGAGCTGACACCCTGAGGACCCCAGGGGAAAACAGAAGAAACTTAAGATTTACCTTATTCTGGAGGAGAAATGAGGCAAAAGAACAAAGCAATCCTGTGTAATGCTATTTCAGGCAGAGTGTAAGAGCAGCAGATCTGTTTACTTCTAGCATCATAAATCAAGGCTTATTTAGTTTTTCATCATGCCCTAGACCTAAATTTATCCTTAACCCAGTGAATTACAGGTACAATATTGTCTAAATTTCTTACCATAGGACTCAGTGCTTATAACCACCTGGCTGCAAACAATTCCTCTAGCTTTATTTCCTATAATAGCTATAATTCATTCCAAGTTGCCTCAGTTAGAGCTCTGATCCTTCTCCATAGCAAATTTCCTGGCTCTTCTAAGAATGACCACCCCTCTATTTCTAGTTCTCCTGGTCATTCAAAGGTTAAGTTAAATCCACATTCTCTGTGAAATTTTTTCAGACTCAACCTGTTCTGAATGGCATACCTTATTCTCCTCCCACATTGCACACACCTCTGTAAGGGCACATCAGATTTTGGAAAACAGTGCAGAATGGGGGAGACAGGTGAACATAGTGGTTAATAGAACCCACTCTGGTACAAAAGGGCTAATGTTAAAATGCAGATCCACAACTTGTTAGCAGTGCAACTTTGGGCAATTTATTTAATCTCTCTGAACCTCAGTTTTCTCTTCAAAAACATGCAGATAATAATAACAGCTACTCTTAGAGTTGTGACGATTAAACTCAGCAAGGCATGTAAATATCTAAGCATTGTACCTGGCTCAGAGGTTCTGTTCAATTTCTGTCTGCTATCGTCATCACCATTATCATCATCATTGCCAATAATATCACCATCATAATCATTGTCATTATCAACAATAATGTCAGCATCATCACCTTCATCATCATCATCAACAACAGTAATGTCATCATTATTATCATCACCAACCCCATCATCTTCACCATCATCATTGCCAATGTCACCATCATCATCACCACCATCACCATTGTCAACAATGTCACCATTATTACCACCATCATCGTCATCAACAACAGTAACATTATTCATCATCATCACCCCCATCATCATCATCATCATCATCACCATCATCATCATTGACATCATCAACAATAATGTCACCATCATCACCATCATCATCATTGACATCATCAACAATAATGTCACCATCATCATCACCATTATCATCATCAACATTAATGTCATCATCATCATCACCACCACCCCCATCATCATCATCACCAACAATAATGTCACCATCATTGTCATCATCTGTGTTCCCAGGCCTACTTCACCTCTTGGAGTGAGAGCTCCTTGAGAGCAAGTCCATGCTGGATACCCTTTATGTCTGTAGTAATAATAGAATTTCCAGCCTCGCATGCAGACCCCTCTCATTATACCACGGTCCTCCTTTCCAGGCAGTGGCTGATGAGAACAATTTCCAGGAAGAGGGCCTGGAGCCAGAAAATTTCTAGGAAATTTTTTTTTGACAATTGGGTTTCTACATTTCAGCCACAATTAGCTGCAATGCAATCAGTGTTTTGTTTTCCAGCCAAGAGAGAATGGATATATAGACAATGACCAGAAGAAACATGAAAACAGATCTCTGACCCAAAATTTCTGTAGACTCAGCCTGAGAAGCCAAACCATAGCCTCTGTAGCAATTGGCTCAAATGGTCAGGATGTGGTCAATGGGTGCTATCTTCCCTATTTTTATCCCAATTCTAACTCAGGACCAATAAGAAAAAGACAAATATGCTCCCCTGCCCAATCACATATGACGCCCTGCTTCTAGTTAGTCTGCCTCCAACATCCCTTTGCCAACAACCTCCCATCAGAGTATCCTTGAGGCCTTCTTTTCTTTTTTCACTATACAGCTTTCCTGCCTACTTGTGGGTCTCTGTCAAATACAAGTGATGATGCCTGTGCTGATTTGAAACTATTATGTATACCAGAAAAGCTATGTTTTAATCCTGATCCAGTCTTGTGGGGACAGCTGTAACTTTTAATTCAATATTGTGGGGTGGAAATCCTTTTGATTGGATAATCTTCACAGAGATGTGGCATGCCCAACTGTGGGAGTGTGGCCTTTGTGAGATGGAGATGTGATTCTGCTCATTCAAGGTGGGTCTTGATTAGTTTACTGGAGTTCTTTAAAAGGTTTTTGGAGAAAACTCAAATGCAAAAACTGTTTGAGAACAGTTGCTTCAGAGTTGACAAAGAGAGAGCCTACAGTAACTTCAAGGCAGAGCTGACAAAGATGCTAACACTTGAAAAACGAGACACAGATGTTTAGAGATGCTTGGAACCCAGAAGACCTCACCATGAGATGTTAAACAAGCCCGAACCTGGAGAGAACGAAGGGGAAGCCAAGAGATGAAAGCCAGACCTGGAGAAGCAAAGTGAGGAGCCCCCACAGAAACAGAGCTGAAAGCATCTGAGTCCAGGAGCAAGGGACCAGCAGATGCCAGCCATGTGACTTCCCAAATGACAGAGCTGTTCCAGACCCATCAGTCTTACTCGAATTAAGGTATCTTCTACTGGATGCCTTAGTTTGAACATTTTTATAGGCTTAGAACTGTAAACTGTAAAAAATGCATTCCCTTTTTAAAAGCCATTCAATTTCTGGTACATTGCATTATGGCACCTTAATAAACTAATGCAGTGGCCAACATCCTTGTTATAGCAAGTTCTGAATAAATAACCCCTGCTTGATCTTATTGGAGGAGGTTTTGTTTATTTCTGCATACTTGAGGCCAAGGACAATTTGAGCAGGGCAAAACCGAACCTAGGAACTGTATGAGAGATGGTGTTTGTTAAACAGAAATGGCATAAGTTCATTGAATGAAATCACTTTCTCCTGCTTACCCATACCATTACTGGCAGGTCTGAGTCCCTCTGGCCAAAACTCTGTAAAAGTTCCCACTGTTCTCCCTGCGCTTACTCTGGGGTAGTGGAGCTGCCTTTAGGTCAGAATGGGAGTTGGGGGAGGGGACTTAAGCTGGTGGTCAGAAAAAGCCTCTATAAATTCATTGCTTAATGATATTGCTTAATATCATAGCTACTAGCCACATGGCTATGTGAAATGTTGCTAGTGGAAATTTAAATGTCCTATAAAATGCACACTGAATTTCAAAGACTTAATGAAAAAGAAAAAGGAATACAAAATGTCTCAATAATTTTTATCTTCCATGTTAAAATAATTATCCTTTAAATATGTTGGATTAAATGAAGCATATTATTAAACTTACTTTCACCTATTTCTTTTAACTTTTTAAAGTGGCTACCAGAAACTTTAAAATTACTGTCTGGCTTGCATTATATTTCTAATGTAATGGTAATCTAGTATAAATTCAAAATTCCTCAGCCAACATCAAGATTCTCCATTTTGTGGGCAGAAGGGAACATGGAGGGGTCTCAGATACTCAAATTCTTCTAACGTGAAACAGACTTTCACACCCTTACCCTTCGTTAATACCAGTGGTTCTCAAAGATTTGTTTCTGGATCAGCACTATCAGGCATCTCCTGGAGATATTTCAGAATTGCAAAACTGAGACTCTATCTAATTAACAAGCCTTGTAGGGGATTCTGATTCACCCTGATGTGTGGGCACACTGGCCTGAGCCATTTGTTCACTCTGAAATGCCCTTTGGGAAGACACTGATTTTGCTTAGCCAGCCACCAGCCACCCTTTTCATCTGCATTATAAAACCCTTATCCTTTCTAGAGGTGGTGAAGAGTCCTTGATTTGCAGGGAGAAAGGCTCTCCCCCAGCCCCAGGGCATGCACCATAGAGCCCAGACTAGCCTTGGCAATCCCAGTCTCCCTGGCCGCATACTCACTCTCTTGCCTTCCTTGAAAGGCAAACTAAGGGTGGCCAAGAGCCAGGGGTGGGGGCAGTGAGGTGAAAAGGGGGCCTGCTGCTAGGCTTTTCACGTAGCCCTTTCCCCTTCAGGAAAGCCAAGCCCCCTTTTCTGTCTGGCCCCCAGTTCTTTCCACCTTGAGAAGCTTTTGCATGAGGGTAGCGTGTTGCACAGCAATGGACTTCTTGTGACTTGGACGGAAAGACCAAGAGGGAGTCACTGAAGCAAACCTGGCATCGCCCGTCCCAACACTTCTTATTAGGTCATGAAACATCATTTTCCTTAAGCTCTTGTTAATTGTATATTCTATTACTAGCAGCAGAACACATCCCAAATTATGTAAATTTAGTGCTCTTCCAGAGCATACTACTGCTCTGTTCAATGTTGAATTTCACTTGAGCCCTATGATCCTGGAAAACAGCAATGCGTAAACAAATCCCCCAACACTTGTGTTCTGGGAAAGAGCTAAGAAGCACCCATCCCCGTTTGACTTAAAGAGACTCACAGATTCTCCCTTGTTTCCCTACGTCGAGGCTGGACCCAGACCCCTAATTCTCATCCTTTACCTTGTAAATTGTGACTTGAACTGGTGGTTCTCACTGGTCAAAGGGAACAGGGGACTTGTAATCCAATCTTTGGTTACGTCTCTCCCCTCCCCTCAGACCTCTAAACTAAAGAATTTGACAATTCACAAATAAAGTAGGATGTTAGCTATAGTTTTCTGAATAGATGTCCATTATCAGACCATGTGCCCTTCTATTTTTGCTTTTTTAATATGAATGGTTATTGAATTTTGTTAAATATTTTTATTCTTCTGTTGAAACAATCTGTGATTTTTTTTCTTCTCTCTTCTCTGAATTGATGAATTATATTGATTGATTCCCACCTTCAATTCCTGGGATAAATTCTACTTGGTCACATTTTATTTATTGCTTGATTCATTTTGCTCATGTATTATTAACAATTTTGCACCTCGGTTCATGAGGGATCTTGGACTATAGTTTTCCTTACTTTGGATGTCTTTCTCACTTTTCATTATTAAGATTATGCTGGCTTCAGGAAATGAGATGGGAAATTATTCCTCCTGCTCTGTTTTTTAAAAGCTCTTTTGGACAATTAGTATTATCTATCTATCTATCTATTTATTTATTTATTTTATATGCCATATGGTGGGGTCACATTTCATTATTTTCCCATGTGAGTATCCTGTCATTACAGCACCATTTGTTGAATATTTGTTTGTTTGTTTTGCTTCTTTTTGGGGGGGGCAGGGGGGAAGTGCATGGACGACAGATTGAATCTGGATCTCCCACATGGCAGATAAAAATTCTACCACTGATCTACCCTCGCACCCCCTGGTATTATTTATTTTTATATGCTTCATACAATTGACCAGTCAAGCCATATTATCCTGAATTTTTTTATGGGAGTTTTTCTTTAATTAAAATATTCAATTTCTAATAGATTTAGGGATTTCCTCTTTCTTTTGTGTCAGTTTTGAAAAGTTGTTTTCACAGATTTTTGTAAAATGTATTGGCATAATGTTGTTAGTAATGTCCCCTTAATATCATTTTAATGTTTGTTGAATATGTAATAATGTTCCCCTTTTCATTTCTGATATAAAGAATTTGTTTTCTTTTCACCCATCCATGCTTTTTATTTTTTAACTTTATATGTTAACTTTTTCAAATAAACAAATTTTGATGTTGTTGCGTTTATTGTTTTTCACTGCTATGTATCATTGATTCATGTTTGTATTTTATGATTCTCTTACTGTTGAGTTTGATTTCTTCTTTTTTCATCTACTTAAGGTTGAAGTTTTGATAATTCATTTTATTTCCTTCTAATGTTGGCATATGGTGTTAGGATTTCCCTCAAGCAATGATTTAGCTGCATTCCAATTTTTTAGATATGTTGCTATTTCATCAATTACATAACAGTATTTTCTAATTTTCCTTAGATTTCTTCTTTAACTCATGTGTTGGTTTTAATTTTATTTTAATCAGAAAACATGATCTGTATGACTCCTTTTGAATTCCTTTTAGTGGCCCAGCATTCGGTGTATTTTGGTGAATGGTCCATATGAATTTGAAAGGAAGTTTTTTCTGCATTATTTGGGTGCAGGGTTTCATATGATGAAATGGTCAAGATTATAGGAAGTGTTATTCAGATTGTCTGCCTTCTGATTAATTTTGTCTCATTGCCCCATCAATTTCTCAATTATAAAGGAGGGGTATTAAAACCCTTATGATTATGGATTAAATATTTCTCCCCTTAAGTTCTGTCATTTTCTTTATTGAGGCTCAGTTGTTAGGTGCATATACAATTGTGATAGTTATGTCTTCAGGTTGAATTGAGCCTTTTTTTAATTGTGAAATATCTTTTATCTCTGGTAATACTTTTATCTTGACATATACTTTGTTTTATATTTATATGGTTCCATCAGCTTTCTTACGCTTAGTAATGGCATGGTATATCATCTTTTTCCATTATTTTATTTTCAATCTGTCCTTAGATTTAAATTGCATTATTTTCAAATGACATATAGTTGGAGCTTATAGTTTTTCTTATCAAGTCAAATAATCTTAGCATTTTACATGGTGTGTTTGTCCATTTACATGGAATGTCATGGTTACTATGCTTATGTTTAAGCCTTCCATTTTAGTATTTGTTTTCTACTTATTACATTTTGGTATTTATTTTCTATTACTCTCATCTGTTCCTTCTTTTTTATTTTTGATGTCACATTATATCACTTTATGTACTTTTTAATTATTATATTGTTATTTTTAGTTGTTGCTCCAGTGACTATTACAGGAATATTTACACTTTTTTTTTTTTGCATGGACAGGTACCAAGAACCTGGAGCTCCGGCATGGCAGGTGAGAATTCTGCCACTGAGCCACCGTCATACCACCCATAGACATATTTAAATATCACAAATAATTTTCAATTCTTCACAAAAATGTAAAAGTCTCACAAAAGTACAATTCCATTTACTTCTTTCCTGAACTTTGGGCTCTGTATTTCATTTCTGGATTTTATAAACCTCACAATACCTTGTTATTATTTTGTTTTATGTAGTCAATATATTCTTGAAGGAAGAGGACGTGATAAATAAGAATTTTTATGTTTATCTCCATATATGCACTATCAGATGTGCCTTCACTTTTTCCTATAGATCTGTATTTCCATTTCCTGTGTCATTTTTCTATCAGGTATCTTTCTCATGCCTTTCCTACTAGATCCTTTCAAGTATTTATCATAAGCATTTTAAAGTTCCTATCTGTTCATTTCAACCTCTGGACTATCTCTGGTTCTTCTTCTATTCAATATTAGATCACCTGGTTTTATTTGTGTGGTGCTTGGTTTGTTTCAGTACATTTCTTCTAAATTTTTTCTTATGTGGCAGACATTGTATGCAAATAGACAGTGGCGCCAAAGAAAATAATATTGCCTTTTGTGAAAGCTCTTGGGATCTAACTACTGGTGAGACGCCAAAGATGTCTTTATGCTCTACGGCTCGTCAGCCACTTCCCTGAATCAAGAATGCTCTCTCTCTGATTTATAATCCTGCCACCAACCTTTGGCATCTCTCTTTTTCTACCAGGAATATTTGTCTCCATCCTGTTTCCTTGCCCCCAGCCTGTAGATGGCTGCTACTTTAATCTCAGAGTAGGTTTTGTGTGCTTGGGGGTACTCTTTATCACCTCTCCTGCTCCACCTCTCAACTTTGTAAGCCTTCGGTGGCATTGCATTCTCAGCAGGCCACCGTGGGATTTTTCTCACCTTTTCTGTCCCGACTCCATCCATCACTGGGCATTTACTTGTAGCTTCTTAACCACACCTGAGTTTCAGCATACTACCATGTGCACTTGGAGAAAGCCCTGTGGGAAAACGTTAGCAGGTGGTTGCCACCAGCTTTGTGATGGGGGCACAGAATTCTAACCCATCAAACCAGTGCAAACATGGTCATCAAATATCCATTAAAATATATGCTTGTTTCTCTTGCCCTTTTCATTCCACTAACTGCCAAGCCCTCAGGAATGAGATCTTGTGTGGGTTTCTTTTCTCCTAGAAAGAGATAACCATTTTCTGGCAGTATTTCATTTTGTTTCTCTTTTTTTGTTTTGCATCCTCAGAACTCTGATTGTTAAAAATTATGATCAGTTAGCATAATTAAGGTTCTTCTTGGTTTTGGGGGGTGGAGAAATAGTTTCTTGATATTTAGATTTTTCTATATGCTAACTAGAGGGCCATGTGCTCAGAATGGGTCAAATCCTCATCTTTCTTTCCTTTCTTCCCTTAATCTCTGAAATGGTGTGATGACAACTCATCAGAAAATTAATTTTCTCACTTTCAGATGTTTAGAAAATGGATAATCTGGATTTGTCATATAGGAATTGTTTCCATTTGTCATAGGAATGACAGAGTGGAACAGAGCCTTCAAGATCAGCAAGACCCCCACCCTCTATTTTAGAGGGTGGAAATCTCACGCCGAGAGGGAGAGAGGTCTATAGCCCAAGGTCACTCAGTAACTTAGTTACAGAGTCTGAGCCTCAATTTACCATACATTTGTCTTTCTGCTTCTTAAAATACCTGCCTCTTGGAACTTGAGTGCCCTCATGGATAAAATAAGGGAGCTCAATTAAATAAATGTGCTGGTCCTTTCAGCATCATGATTCTATTCCCCCTTCCCCCGCCCCGCCCTGCTTCATTGTGCCTGCTGAAGCTTTCAAGGATGACAAGGGCATGAGTCATGTTACATCATCGGAGGATTTTTTTTTCTATTTACACTGAAAAAAAATTGTCAGGACTTTGATTTGACTAGATCACAATTCTGGGGGAAAATGATAGTCTGTTGTTAAAAAAGAAAACTTTATTCTCACAGTCTCTAGATATGTTCATGCAAAGCATTCATTAGTTACTCTCAAGAATAATTAAAATGCTAAAATCTCCTTGTTATCACAGTCCCAAAGATAACCACCATAAAGGGTTCTATCTCTCACGGTTTTAATGGGCTTACATCATATCTATGTTTTCATTCCTTCAGTATGTATTTGCCAATCGGTTACTGTATGCAAGAATACTCTGCTTAATACCACTGAACAGCAGTGACAAGACAGACAAGGTCTCCATTTTGATGCCCTTATACTCCAGTGATGGAGAGGGACAAGAAATGAGCAAATGCACCAATGATAGTATTCCACAAAAAGATTTGATAAAGACTGACTGGAGAGAGGGTGCCTTCAAGAGGGTGACTGGAGAATGTCAGAAATTGATGTTTCACTTGAGACATGAATAATACAAAATATGCCCTGAAGAAAGGAATTCATTTAGTGATCCATTCACCAGGAAGTAGACCAGGGTGGCTGGAATGCAAAGGCGGTGGGGGTAAGGAATGAAACAGTGGAGATCCAAGTCTAGGAGAGCCTTGGGAGATGAGTTTGGATATTATTCTGAGTGTAGGACAAAGTCACTGCAAGGTTTTAAGTGAGGATTTCAGAGTCTAATTCACAATTTAAAATGTAGCTAAATATACATACACATATTATGTATGCTTAAACTAAAAATAGATAACTGTTCTAGTTTGCTAGTTGCCGGAATGCAACACACCAGAGACGGATTGGCTTTTAATAAAAGGGGATTTATTTCGTTAGTTCTTCAGAGGAAGGGCAGCTAACTTTCATCTGAGGTTCTTTCTTACATGGGAAGGCTCAGGGTAATCTCTGCTGGCCTTCTCTCCAGACCTCTAGGTTCCAACAACTTTCCCCAGGGTGATTCCTTTCTGCATCTCCAAAGGCCTGGACTGAGCTGCAAGTGCTGAGATGAGGTATGCTGAGCTGCTTGGGCTGTGCTACTTTGAGCTCTCTCGTTTAAGCACCAGCCAATTAAATCAAACATCATTCATTGCAGCAGGAACGCCTCCTAGCCCCTGACTGCAGATGTAATTAGCAACAGATGAGGTTTACATACCATTGGCTCACGTCCACAGCAACAGAACTAGGTACCTTCACCTGGCCAAGTTGACAATGGAATCTAACTACCACAATAACATATACTCAAATGTAAATTTTTCACTAAAGATTTAATCCTTTTATATTTTAGAATGAGATTTTTCTTTATGGTGTGTTCTGCCACTTACATTTTTCACTTAATGTATAATGAATATATTTACTTTCCATCAGATAGAGTGCTTCCACAATCCGTTCAGCAACATTGTAGTTTTTAATCATCTTCTCTTGGGAGGTAAAGGCTAATTTGAATGGTTGCATATTTGTATAAGTCCAGTTTGCTTGTTTAAGTGATCCATCAACTCATTCAGTTGTCCAACCAACATTTCTTTTTTTTCAATCTACTAAATTTATTTTAACATTTCTTCCCTGTTATTTATTTATTTTTAATCCATATGTTTTACTCATCTGTCAATAAGGTAAATAAAAGGAGCATCAGACACAAGGTTTTCATAATCACATAGTCACATTGCAAAACCTTTATCATTATACAATCATCTTCAAGAAACTTGGCTCCTGGAACACACTCTACATTTTCAAGCAGTTCCCTCCAGCCTCTCCATTACATCTTAACTAAAAAGGTGATATCTATATAATGAATAAGAATAACCTCCAGGATGACCTCTCGACTCTGTTTGGAATCTCTCAGCCACTGACACTTTATTTTGTTTCATTTCTCTCTTCCCCATTTCGGTCGAGAAGGTTTTCTCAATCCCTTGATGCTGAGTCCTAGCTCATTCTGGGATTTCTGTCCCACCCAATGAACATTTCTTGAGCTTTTATGATAGCACCAGACCCTGTGCTAGGCATTCATAGACATAGGAATACGAAATCCCTGATTTCTCGCTTCTTGGGTTTTCATGAACTAGACCAGACCTTAGCTAGCCCTTAAGTGCTGAGCATCCTGAACGTATCTTCCGTTCTCCTACCTGTGCTTATCCCCCACATTACTGGTTACTTTATTTCACAATATGCATTTAATAATTTCTCCCATCCCTAGCCCTGCTTAAAACTTTTTATTAGGTTCTAAGTGATTAGGAAACAAAACGAAATCCTTTCTTTGGCTGGCAGAGCCCTGTCCAGCCTGTCTCAGGGGCTCAGTCTCCAGTCTTCCTGACCTACATTAGCTCCTTCTTCAGTACTGCTCTGGTCTACCCCTACCTGACCTCCTCCCTAATGTAACCGGTGCCCTGTGA
>PVIY010032605.1:0-28778 GCA_004026745.1 Myrmecophaga tridactyla
AAAAGTTTAAAAAAAAATAGAAAAATACAAGTTTTGGGAAGGATGTAGAGAAATAGGAACACTCTTTCATTGCTGGTGGGAAGGTAAAATGATGTGGCCACTTTGGAAGTTAGTTTGGCAGTTCTTCAGAACAGTAAAGAAAGAATTATCATATGACCCAGCAATCTCACTAGGTATATATACCAAAGAAGTGAAAGTAGAGACTTGAACAGATATTTGTACAAAAGATGGAAGCAACCCAAGTGTCCATCAACCAATGAATGGATAAACAAATATGGTATATATGTACAATGGAATATTATTCAGCATTAAAAAGGAAAGAAGTTCTGATTCATGTGAAAACATGGATGACTTTTGAAGACATCATGATGGGTGAAAAAATCTATCACAAAGAGATAAATATTGTATGTATTGTATTACAAAACCTTACAATCAACTGAAACATACATTCTGTACAATTTAAGCATTATCTCCTGATTCCCAAACCAGCACCTATATTCTAGATTCTGACTTAATGAGTTTGCTTAGTCTAATGATTTCATATCAGTGAGATCATACAATTGATTTACTGAATATATACAGAACACAACACTCAACAACAGCAGAATACACATTTTTTCAATTGCATATAGAACATTTTCTAGGATAGACCATGAGTCAAAGTAGAAATCAAAGCTTAATGAATTTTAAAATATTGAAGTCATACAAAGTATGTTCTCAGACTACAATGGAATAGGGCTAGAAATTAGTAACAGAAGAAAAGCTGGAAAATTTACATATATGCAGAAATTAAACAACACATTAATAAACGGCCAATGCATCAAAGAATAAATCACAAGGGCAATTAGGAAATATCTTGAGATGAACGTTGAAAACAAAACTGAAAATATCAAAACTTAGGATGCAGTAAAGATAGTGCCGAGAGGAAAATTTATAGCTTTAAATGCCTACATTAAAAAAGATCACAATCAATAACCTAATACTGCCTCTATGGAAAACAGTTGGACAATTACTCAGAAAGTTAAACACTGAATTACCATATGATCTGGCAATTCCACTCCTACATATATACTCGAAAGAAGAGAAAGCAGAGGCTTGGGACAAAGATATTTGTACATCAATGCTCATCATAGCACTATTCACAGTAGCCAAAAGATGGAAGTAACTGAAGTATCCATCAACAGATAAATGGATAAACAAAATTTGGTTTGTCCATACAATGTAATGTCCAGCTGTAAAAAGAAGTGCTGGTACATGCTACAACATGGATGAACTCTGAGAACATCATGTTGAGTGAAATAAGGCAGACACAACAGAATAAATATTGTCAGATTTCTCTCATATGCAATAATTAAAATAAGCAAATTCATAGAGACAGAAAGCAGAACAGTGAGTATCAGGGGTGGGAGGAGAGGAGAATGGGAAATTATTGGTAAATGAGAACACATTTTAGTTTGGAATGATGCAAATAGTCTGGTGATATATAGTGGTGAAAGTTAAACAGCACTCACTGTCAATGTACTTAATGTCAAAAAACTGTCCACTTAAAATGGTTAAAATGATTTTTATGATATGTATATTTTGCCACAAGTAAAAATAAATACACTTAAAAATTTTCTAGCTGACTTCTTTACATGAATTGACAAGCTAGTTCTAAAATTCATATGGAAATGCAAAGAATCTAGAATAGCGAAAATAATCTGGAAGAACAACAAAGTTGGAGACTCATCCTTCCCAATTTAAGAGTTTATTATAAAGCTGCAATAATCAAGACAGTGTGAAACTAGCATAAGGATAGACATATCAGTCAATGGAATAGAATTGAGAGTCCAGAAATAAACCCTCATATTTACAGTTGATTGATTATCAACAAGGGTGTCAATTCAATGAGGAAAGGAGAGTCTTTTCAACAAATTTTGTTAGGACAACTGCATACCCATGTGCAAAAGAGTAAAGTTGAACACGTACCTCATATCATATTAAAAATTAATTCAAAATGTATCAAAGACTCAACACTTTTCTCCATAATGTTTCCTCTTTTAAAGAACTCCAGTAAACTGATCAAGACCCACCTTGAATGGGCAGAGTCACATCTCCATCTAATCAAAAGGTCACACCCACAATTGGGCATGCCACATCTCCATGGAGATAATCTAAACAAAAGTTTCCTCCCTATGGTGCTGAAACAGCTGCCCCTGACAAGACTGGATCAGGATTAAAATGGGGCTTTTCTGAGGTACATAATAGCTTCAAATGGCACAGATGGTTACTACAAAAAGGTGGACAAAAACAAAAACAAAAACAAAAATGGCAGGAGGAGAAACAGGAACCTTCATGCACTGCTAGTGGGAACGTAATATGGTACAGCTGCTTTGGAAAACAATTTGACAGTTCCTCAAAAAGTTAAACATAGAGTTACCATATGACCCAGTAATTCCACTCCTAGTAAATACCCAAGAGAACTAAACATTTATGACCACAGAAAAATTTGAATATAAATGTTCATAGCAAGATTGTTGATAATATCCAAAAGGTTGAAACAACCCAAATGCTCATCAACCAATGAATGGATAAATAAAATGTGGTATATCCATACAATGGAATATTATTTGGCCACAAAAAGGAATGAAGTACTGATACAAGTAAGACACAGATGAACCTTAAAAACATTATACTAAGGGGAAGGAGCCAGACACAAAAGGCCACATATTGTGTGGTTCCATTTATGTGAAATGTCCAAAATAGGCAAATTCATGGACATATAAAGTAGTTTAGTGATTGCTAGGGAAGGAGGTTGTTGGTGGTGTATAGATAATGATTGCTAATGGGTATGGGAGTGATGACGACGTTCTGGAATTTTATAGTGGTGATGGTTGTACAACTTTGTGAATATACTAAAAACCACTGAGTCATACACTTTAAAAGGGTAAACTTTATGGTATTTTAATTATATGTCAATAAAGTTTCTATTTAACAATTTTTTTGAAATACAAAAAGATCAAAAGATCAAATGGGAAGATATGTCCTGTTCATGGACAAAAAGCCTCTATATCCTAAATATGTTAATTCTCCCTAGGAAGAGACCGAAAAAAAAAAACCCAACAACAAAAAACTCAACCTCATTAGAAATGAGGAAAGTGGAAATTAGGTTAATGGTATAACATTTTTAAATCCTAAAATTTCAAAAGAAACCAGGATATATGGATTCCTGAAGAAAAGCAAATGGAACTGGATAAAAAGATGCAGGTGGAACACTGTATCTGGAGAGGAGTCACTCGGTTCCACTGGAGTCTCCAAAGGAGGCCACTAGTTCATCCTGTAGATGGAAGCCTGAACTGAAAAGGAGGAGTTATGGAAGCACATGGCAGAGAGGCACAAGTAGAGGAGCAGAAGCCACAAATGTAGACACACACAAGGACATGAGGCTCATCCGAGAATGGAGTAGCTGCCTCAGGGTGAAACAGTAGCATAGGGTTGTCCTGTTGCAGGGAAACAGCAAATTAGAAGGGAACATGCATAGGAAACCCCAGGAGAAGTAGATAGCAAAAAGAGGGTCCTGCCTGAGCCCAGAAACTCTGGTTTCTTCAGGTGCTTCTAGACAAGAGGTGATGCAGAGCAAAGATAGACTTGTGAACCAGCAAACCAAGAGGCTGTGGCCAGGGGATGCCAGGGGCTAAGGGTCTCTCTCCAGGAGCCTGAGTCAGGATGGAACCTGGTATGGAGCTGGAAGATTTGTGAATCATGTGGGATAACTAATCTTTTAAAGACCACTGTTAAACCAGTGGTCCTGAGGGAATGTTGCTGAACGACATGCTTGGGAAAACCAAAACATGGGGTAATACGGATGAGATTTCCCTTCCACATAGAAGAGCCTCCCTGCAAGCAGATGGTGCCCACAGTAGGGAACTTCAGAAGAACACATTCTGAACATCTGGGCATTGTTTCTGATAAGTCCTAAAACCATCTAATTGACCATTTTTCTCCTGAGTGGTAAAGGCTACAATGAAGAAGCTATTCTCCACTGACTGCTGACCAATTCCTAAAATGATAAGGCAGAAGTCTTTGAAGAAGTGACCTCACTTCTTAAGGATGGGAAGGGGCTTGTGCCTGGACTTGAAGAGGGTGAACCTCAAGGAAGTTCAGAGAAAAGGCAGGAAAGTTAGCATGGCCCGTGGTTTATCACCCATGGCCCATGGGGTTTGTGACATTTCAAAAGTCCAAGTGGGCCTCATAGCTGGGAGCAAGTCTAGGGTAGAAGCAAAGGGCAGGTGGCCCCATATTGTCCTAGCACAACTGGCAGTAACAAGACCTAGAAGGAAACAGGAGCCAGGGCTGCAGTATGACCAAACACTAAGCTCAGGTTTGTAGGGGGCATGAAAGACAGGGGGTGACCTCTGGAGCAAGGACAAGGTCTAAAGGTACAAGGCTTGTTTTTTTTTCTTGCTTTCCCAAGTAACTTTTTTTCTGGACCATGGGTCTCCATGACATCCAGGGCATCCAGAGCCCCTCCAGCCTCCTGCTTCTTGAGGTTTGTCGCCTGTCATATTTCTCTGTGTATATTCATTCTTCTTAGAATGACAGCCCACATAAACTTTTCTGCAGACCTTCCTGCCCTGGGGGTGACTGTTCCTAAGGTCTTCTCAGAGTGCACTCTTTGCATCCCAGGCAGTCCCTCCTTGAGAGTGGCAAAGATACAAACCCATGGCAATATAGTTCAATGAAGTTCTAGTCCCACAAGAGAGTGTTGTGCCCAGGTTTCCCTCTACCTCCTAGAGTGTGGTATGCTAGAGGTCTGGGAAGGTCACTCAGTTGATGGGCTCAATGCTGACAGATCATGCAGCTGGGCCTGGCTTCTGGGCCATTTGCCCCTATAGTCCTGATTCCTTGGAGCAGACTTCCAGGATCTCATTGAGTGCCAGAGGCCAGAGCCACCCTCATGGTCCCCAGGCTTCCCCGGGGTGATGAATGATTCCTGCATTCCCCAAACCCATATTTCTTTAGGCGGCATGTGCTCACATCCTGGAAGTCAGTTTCCAGCCCCACCTATTAGGGCAGCCAGGTAGCATGAAAACTTCCCACAGACCAATCTCAGTGTTACCCAAGCTCAAATGGCCTGTTCTGCTTGTCTACAGATACTGCTTCCAGGCTGAGTGTAACAGGCCCTCAACTCCCCCTCTCTTCCACCAGCCCTAGGGCTGACCTGAGCTGCACATCTGAAACCACTGGGATTTAGCCTTTTCTGCCACCTGGGAGCCAGTCACATGACTACAGAACATAGCACTGTCACAGATAGGGGAACAGACTTTTGGTAATAGCTGGTCTAAGGACTTGTCCATCCATGATAGGGCTCCGTCCTCCGGCAGCAGGAACCAGAGCAGATCTGCTCCAATGGGAAGTTTTTTCATCTGATCTTCAGGTTTTCCAGCCCAGAAGGCCCTGAGGGATGTGCAAAGCTTTCTACTTTAGGCAGGGAGGCTCAGGGTCAAAGCCACTGGCAAAGCCCCTGTTGGAGCACAGCCCAGAGATGACTACATTCCACCATCCTGACTCAGGATCCACCTTTCCTTGCATCATTCTGTGAAATTAGCTTGCCCTCCCTCCACCCAAGAACCTATCTTACCAGCACTTGCAGGAATGAGCACTCAGCTGCTGCCTCCTCCCTGGATTGGGCTGGGAGGCCCTGTGGACAAGGTGAGGCTCCTTCTCTGAGCAGGGCAGTAGGGGACTGCCCTTTGCACAAAGAAGAAAGCTCCCGTGTGGTGGTTGCAGACGACTGATTTGAGAAACTTTGGGAAGTTTGAGCCCATTCTCTCCCAAAGGCTCTGAGAGAGCTCTGCCTCCCTACAAAGATTTTCATGGGCAGCCCTGAATGAGCTCTTTGGAGACAGCTGGTGGGATCAGCAGCCTGGCCAGGGTCTCCTGCCTCAGACAAAGTTGCTGGGTCCCAGCAAACTGCCCACTGATTTGGGCCTCCCTCCAGGGACCAGGGTCAATAAAATTGCTCGTGGCTCACAGCATGAGGCTAAGTGGCTTCCTGGATAAAACTTCTCAGGCCCTGTCAGTCATTCTTTCTCCTGAAGGGGTAGGCCCAGGCAGCTGGGGTGAGCAGGTGACCTACAACTAGTCCACAGCTGACTGGACCAGGAATGTACACATGACCCAAGGGGAGCCAATTAGGTTCTCCCTCTGGAAAGCTACAAAGTAAAGAGGCAGGTGATATTAGCGCTGGGGCTGGTAAGCTTGAAAATAAGGGCAGGCCAGGCTGGGGCCAAGACCTGGGGCTAAAGATGTGGGCAGAGCAGAATCTGAAGGGAGTGGGAGAGCAGTTAGGAGAGGGAGCAGACCTCAGGAAGAAGCTAAGGAGAGGCCTGGAAGCAAAAAGGCCTAGAGGAAGAGCAGCCCTCATCTGCTTCCGGCAGATGAGCTCTGCGGCCTTGCTTGGCAAAGTGGTGTCCTGGACTAGCACATGGACATCATCTGGGAGCTTATTAGAAACACAGAATCTCAGATTCCACCCCAGATCTGCTGCACCAGAATCCATATTTTAACATGACCCTCTGTGATTTGTGTGCAAAGCACAGGGTGAGATGTACTGCTCCACGGGACCCTGAGAATCCACATAACAAACCCCATTCACTCAAGTCTGTTTGCATATGTTTTGGTTCCTCCATCTGGGTCAGGGAAGATATCATCTTAAGCCTAAATGTTAAGAATGACCCAACTATTGGAAGATCTTTCAAATTATGAGACAAATCCAGAAGCCAATAAAGAAAAGACTAATAAGCTTGATTTTATAAAAAAAAAAAAAAAAGACAAAATAACTACCAAAAACCAAAGTAAAATCAAAAGAAAAATGACAAACAGGGAAAAATATTTGTAACTCATAATACAAAGAGCTAATCTCTATAATAAGAAAAAGACCAACAACCAATAGAAAAATGATCAGAAGATATGAACAGGGAGAAAAATTTAAATGGCCCGTAAGCGTATGAAAAAGAGGCTTGACCTCATTTATAAGGGGAACACAAATTAAAGCTACACTGAGAGACCATTTTTCACCTTTCTGATTAGAGAAAAAAAAAGTCTGATAATGAATCTTGTAGGTGAGCCCATGGGGAACAGACATCCATATCTTCCTGTGGGTGTGGATGGGTCTAGAACTAGAAGGATAATTTAGTACCAGCCATCAAAAGTGCAAATGTTCCTAACTCAGAAATCCACTTCTAAAAACTTACCTTTCACATAGATTCACACATGTGTGAATTCATATTTGTGCAAAGTTAATTATCACAGCAATGTTTGTAAGAGTAAAGAAATGGAACCTCCTAAATGCCCATCAACATGAAATGGGTTAGATAAATTACGATCTATCCCTGCACTGGAGCACTATTTTGCAGCTGCAGGCCCATGGACTGACATGGAAAGACCTTTAGAATGTTAAGCATTATTAGGATGTCAGGGTTGTTAAGCGGAAAAAGCAAAATGCAGCACAATATGTAGGGGAACGATAGAAAAATGTGACAGGGATTTGGTGGAGCTGGGAGGAAAGGGGTTGAGATGTTTGAACATTTACGCTTTTCAACGTTTAAATGGAATGTATCACCTATTGAAAATGTAAACAAATAACCACAAAAATATTTGTAAAAGAATGAGCTCCCTTAAGCCCCATGTGCATCTGCCACCTGCTATGTAAGAACCTCTGGCCACAGAATGGTGTATAGCACACAGAGCTCTCAGCTGGGCCTTGGCGGAGTAGAGACCCTCTGCTCTAGCTGGACCCACCCAGAAAGGAGGGTCCCAGACCTGGCCTGACTAGCACCATGTCTAGCTCTGCCTTGGCTGCATGTGATCCAGTGTCCACTACTACCTGTTCATAGTGGTCCCTGCTGGAGAGATCCTCCCTAATAGGCTGTGGTCTCAGAGGATCCCCAAGCCGTGTTGTGGGTTGAGGAACCCCAGGTGGGCCCAGTCTAGTCCCAGGACTCTGGAGTTGGCCAAGGGTACCCACTGACTGCGAATGACACTGGGTCTCCCTGAACTGGCACCATCGCCCCCCCCAACTCTAAAGGAGGGAGAATGATACCAGGTGTCTAGGCAACGAGGTCCCTGAGGCCCCCACCCTCCTGGAGACCAAGTCACCTTCTGTTCTGTCTTGACTTTGGCATTGTAGAAGGAGATGGCATCTGGGCCCTCAGGCAGCACTGTCTGCTGTAGCTGGCTGAATTTGTCCTGGTCATCTTCTCCCTGGGGGAGACCCACACCCATCAGAGTCCCTTTAGCTTGGCAGTCAGGAGCCCCCATGGCAGGGCCTGTGGTGGGGCATCAGGGCAAAGTCCCTTACTGGGTTTGCAAACACCCACCCAAGGCAGCTCTCAACCACTCCCAAACTCCCTACAAATATCTGTTACTACCACACTGGCAGGATGAAACACTCAGAAAGATGGCAACACAAGAGTGGTTTTGATGTGCCCCTGTCCTTTGATAACTTGGAGAGAACTGTACCTGCCTCACTGCCTGGACCAGCCTGGAAGAGGCTGGAGCACCCCACATCTTGCTATGTTTGTGGAGAGAAAAGAGACAGAAAGGGTACTGTCCCACACTAATCCATCACCCCCACCCCTGCCCTTGTGCCACTCACCAGAGACATGAGCCTATTAACAGGCACCATGCCTGGCCGGATACTGCAACCTGGCTTCAGTGCCACCTGCACGTCCTCAGGGATGACAAAGGACTCATTGTACCAGATGTCAAATTCTGCAAGGAGGCGGGGAGACAGCATTATCAGGTATGGGAAAGTCCCTGAGGAAGCAGGCAAAAGCTGTATGTGCCTCTCTGTCTTGTGCTTGTTTAGACTCACCCCCTGTTCACTCCCTGCCCCAGGGTCTCAGCCTGTCCCCATCTCCATCTCCAGCCTGCACAGTCCTGGAAACAACAGATCTGAAGCCCCTGTTCAGCCTGTGCCTTGGCCAGAGAGAAGCTCTGGGGGTGCTTTCCAGGACCCGGACTGTAGCCCTGCCCCAAACCTCCCTGGACCTCAGGTGACCAGCCAACCTTCCTGACCGGCACACCTGTGAGCAGGCGGTGACGACACTGGTCCACCAGGTGCTGGCAGTACTGGATCTCAGCCCTGAGGTCACGCAGGTCCTGGTACTCGCTGCGGTACTGCTTCTTGAGGTCTTTGAGCTTCAGGATCAGTAAGAATTCCTCCTCGTCAATGATCATCAGCCCCTTATTCTCATATTCACCTGCAGGAGGATGGAGGAAGTCAGGGAATGAGGAGGCCTTCACCTGGAGTGGGAGGGCATTCAGGAAAGAGGGGACGGTGCTGGCACAGCATCAAGACAGGAGACAAAGAAGGGCAGGGGCATGGCATGGAAGTGGGCACAGCATGAAAGGGGCCAGATTCCAGGGGCCTGCTATGTTCTGCTGTAGGCTGATCATGCCTCACAGGTGGGGAGGAAGCTCAGATCAGTGAGGTTCCACTGGCATTTTAGAACAAACAGTAGGAGTGGGCAGAAGAGAGGGAAGAGATGCCCATGCTCCACACTTATTTTGATCTTAAATCCCTATCAGCCAAAGATATTCAGCAAACACTCCTAGTGTACGAATGTTTGTTTTTTTTGAAATAATATATACATAAACTGCCATCACTGGCTAATACCACAAGGCACTTTGGGTAAGTTTCATCATTAATATAACAGGCAATGTAAATCCACATTTCAAACTGCCCTCTTGATGAGTTCAATATTTACTAGCTTTCTTATTAGAGACGGATAGACATTTTTATCACATAGAATGGTTGTCAGAGAACTCCAAGAAGGCAAGAGGGGTCAGATGCGCTATTAGCCATCCCCTCACCCATAGTCTTTTTGCATGGGAGGAAAGGTTTGACAGTTTGGCAAGGGTTGTTGGGTTAAGACAAGATAACATGGCCTGTGGAGCTGCTCAATCAGCTGTGCACTGGTCATGGCACCTGGAAAGTTCAGCAAAGGTGTCATGTCATCACCCCCTACCCCAGGTGTGGGGCTTTTACCCCCAAGGACCCTTGGCAAGTGAGTCCTGCGTGGGACCTGATATATGTGGTCATCTGACCTACAGGAGGAGTACTAGGTGCAGGAGGAAAATGTTAGCATGTTTACCAGGGAAAATAAGACTCATTAAGTATCACTGATACCATTAATGGAGAAGCAAGGGTCCCAACTCGAGGCACTTGGAGTCCAGAGTCACCCTCACCAGATCCCTTCAAAGCAGAGTGGCCTGCTGTGGGCTTGTATGACATCCTGAAGTAGTTACTTTGATAAGCACAAATCCTATACAGAGTAGAGTCTTCGCTCTGTTGAGATGGGGACTGACTGGGAACATCTTTTGTGTTGCCCAGAAGTTTTGTGGTTATCTCTAACACACACACACACACACACACACACATAAACTTAAAAGACTAACTTAAAAACTATTTTGGATTTTTCTTTTACAAAAAGATGAGTGTTCTAAACTCACTAACCTTTCTAGGCCAAGTGAGTACCTAACACTTATCTTGAAAAATGAATTTACTTAATTTGTCCTTTTAAGACAAAGATGGAATTTTAATAACTATAGAGAAGCTAACTGCTTTTGGAAGAAAGGGCAAAAATACTTTTTGGTACCAAAAGATAAAGCTAATAAATAATTTTTAAATGTGCTTCCTCTTCTTCTCATACTTTGAAAAGGTCCATTTTCAGGCATATTTAGGAGTTAGTGAGGTATCAGCAGAGCAGTATGTATGTTCATTTAAAATATGTAAATATTTAATAAGGATTTGCATTTTCAAAGAAGTGTGGGCAAAGGAGACAAAGAAGAGCTTCGTGGTCCTGTAAGACATTCACTGTGTCCCCTTCCTGGATGTTCTGGGTGGGGGTATGTTCGGAGCCACCAGCATGGGCCTTCTCCAGTTTCCAGAACTGTAGAGGGCCTTGACCTCTGAATAGTGTCCCATGAGTGGTCTATAGGGTATGAGCAGATTGGACCCAAGAATTTGGAAATAAAATTGCCCTCTGAGAAGTAAATGAGTAAAATCCACCCCTTGTGAGTGAGAAGATCCATCAGGCCTGCAGGATAAAACAAGGTAAGGTCTGGAGACACCTCAGGTGACCAGTGAGGCTGCTCTTGAAAGCTGGCCTGGAATGGGGTTCTGATTTAGCAAGAGAAAGCCCCAACCTGTGGTGTGCCTTTCTGGACAAAGTGTGACAGAGTGAGGAATGTGAACAAGAGTGGACTTTGGACCACCTGCCTCAGAGTAGGGGCACTCATTCATTAAAGCATGGGGTCAGAACCATTGGTTCAGCTGGGGATCTGCACTTGATTAGAACCTCCAAAAGAGGCCTCTGCATGCTCAAGCTTGAGGTCCGTGACCCACAGGGCAGGTGTAGGCAGCACCTGCCACTGAGAAAGGCATGGGGTCAGGATAGCCACACAGGGTCCCTGTTCTCTGAGTCTGCCAGTCACCCTCTCCCCCCATACCACCTGCCCTAGGAGAAGAGGGCTTGCTAGGATTCAGCATGGGGAATGGTCTTAACAACAGGAAGTCTCTTGGCCCTGTGTATTTGTATTCTCATTTCTGGTCTCTGGTGGTCCCGAATAGCACCCCACCCAGTCTGACTACCCCCTGGGCAGTGATACCACACCAGGACCCAAACAGAGGTAAGGTTCCTGAGACCTTGTGGGAGTGACCAGCTGCCCAACTTTCTGAGGAAGCCTGTGCAGAACCAAGGGCATATTTCTCCACAGACAGGAGAACATACTAGATGGATGGTCCAGCACCTAGGTCTGAGATGATGCCACAACAGGGAACCCACAGGCAGAGGCAGGCTGACAGGGATGGACACTATATCGTGCCTCCACTCCAGAGTCCCTCCTGGCCCCTCCCTACCTTGGTCCTCCAGCGCCCAAGGCTGCCTCTTTTGGAGTAAGATAATTCTGACACCCCACAGTCCCCTTGCCATCCTCACATCACGTTTACCTTGCTTCTCCCTTAGTGATTTCTGGAAATTCAGGGCCTCCTTGGTCTCATCAATCTCCTGCTTGATGGTGTTGATGCGCTGCGTGGTCTCACTGGCCCTTTTCCTCCGCTCATTTAAGATGGATTTGTTTTCTTTGAAGATACGGTTGATCTCACTACCTCGCTCATTCTTAAACTCCTCGAAGGCCATGGGCTTGGAAGGTGGGGTGCTGGGTCTGGAAATGGAGAGCAAGAAGGAAGGGGAGAGAGAAATGGGGTGGTGGCCTAGGAACCACAAGGACTTCATCTTCCTCCCCTGGGGCTTCCATGGGCAGGTGGGCAGGAATGCTGGGCACCCTCTACCCCACCTGCTAGACTGTGTGGGAATCACTCCCTCATGTCTGTTTTACACAGTACACAGAGGGGTGCATGCCCAATGAAGAAAATGAGGAAAGCAAGGACAAATGAAAGAAACAGAAAAACAAAAATCATTCAGGACCTATGGGCTACCACACTTTGCTGTACCTCTTTCCAAGGTATCTTCTTTGATTTATTTTTAAATGGTTGAGGTCAAGCCATATAAATAATTTTACATCTTGCTGTTTTCATTGAAGTATTCTTTTCATGCTATTAAAAACTCTTTAAGAACTCTAGTTAATGAGATGTAGGATGAAGTTTTGGGGCAGGGGGAAGTAGAATGATGCCTTCAACTTACTTTGAAATACATAGAAAAAAATAAGATGGATGGATGGATGGAGAGAAAGATGAACACATGGTGAAACAAGCATAGTAACATGTAATTGTAGAGTCCAGGGTGTTCAGTGTATAGGTGTTCACTGTATAATTCTTTCAACTTCTCTGAATGTTTGAACATTTTCATAGGCTGGGGGAAAATTTTGTCCCACATGCGCTCACACAATCCAAGAGCAGAGATGATAATTCACTTAGTGCTTTCCGTTATGCTGGAAACTGAAGGCATTTTCAAATTTTTTTTCTTTTATAATTGATGATGCAACAAACATCTTTTTTGCATAAATCTTTGTTTACAATTCTAATTATTTCCTTAGGACAGGTTACAACAAACTGACTTACTGACTTACCAAGGAGGGAAGCTGGGTGGCTTGAGGAAAATGAGGAAAAGGAGGTGGGTTTGCACCTTTTCACATTTTGAGAATTTTATACCTTTTGAATGCATTACTTAGTAAAAAGAAAAGAAACATAAATTATTCAAATCTCTGCTATTTGAAGGGTCTAAAATGAGTCCAAGTTTAACTGTGTATCTTTGATGACACCTGAGATTGGACTCTTTTGCAAGTTCATAAGCCATCATGTTTCTTCTTTTTGGACAGTGCTCCTGGTCTATGCCTGTTATTCCCTATTCTATTTCTTGCCTATTTGCAGGCACTCTTACATACTGAGGGTCACACTCTACTTTTGGCTAATATGGTGTAGAAACGAAAGTTTAAGTTGTCACCTGGGTGGGCGAAAATCCTCCTTCGGGGAGTCTGAAGGAGGAGGCTCAATACTGGAGGTCTCCCGGTCCCGCAGAAGCATGTCTTTGACATCCCCATCCTTAGAGGACAGTGCCAGCTGGGTCTTGGAGGTGGAACTCACATCTAAGTCCTTGCCACTCACAGGGCTGCTGGCACCTTCCTTTCTTGCCAAAGAGCTAGAAGGAGAAAGCAGGGAGCCCCAGGGCCCAGTTATGGAGGTAAGGTATTTCAGATGCCACTGGAAATGACCTTCCTCAGTCCTCACTATACCAGGAGCCCCACCACACCTTAGCTTCTATTTTGATCATATCACGGAGCAAAGAGTAAGAACCTAAGCCATGCAGATAGGCAGGGGGAATTTTTCAGCAATGGGGACCATGTTTCACCCTTTCATCAGAATGAGAAATCCTCAATTGAGCAGTCTCTGCAGGAGACACCTGTGAAGAATGGGCACAGATTCCAGGGATGAAAAGCCAGTGGATCTGTGGGGTGAGGGTGGGCCACAGGCTTTCAGGAGCCACAATGGCTGCTGAGGTATTAGCCACACAAATGTCCCCAGGAAGGACCAACGCAGCACCAACCCAGGTGCATCTGTCTGTGGACAAATGGTAAAGCAAGACAGGTCTGTCCTGCTGTTCTGATCAGTCCATGCCCTGCTCTTCCCACTTAACTCAGTATCCATGTTGGCTCCCAGGAAAGCAGTTTCCCACCCTTTCCGAGTGATGGCTCATGGAATATCCTCCCTCTGGAAAGCCACTGACTCTGGAAAGCTGAGGATGCCCATGGCTTTTTCCCCATTTCCTCCTCTTTTCTTCTTGCAACAAGTGTGGTTTGGAAGAGAGCCTCAACCCATCCATTATTGTGGTAATTACTCAGTGGCAGAACAGAGAGGGCTGAGGTGTGACTGTCCTTCCTAGAGAGGCAGGAGAAGGCCAGGGGCATCTGGCAACCTCTGCCATCCAACTGTTGTCCTGCATGTGACAGTTTTCTACAACTGGTTTTGACCCATGTCCAAGTGATAATAACAGCAGCAACATATACCTACTGAGCAGTCGTGTGTGGGGACTGCATTCATTCATTTAAGCTCACACCCATTCCAATGGCTTTGATACGATTATTATTATCAGGCAATTTTAACGATGAGGAAAGGGAGGCACAGAGAGGCCTTGGGTGTAAGAAGTGCAGAGCTGGGATCTGGAGCCTGTGCTCTTCTCCACTGCTACACAGCACCTCCCGGGGAGGTTGGCTCATTAAGCGACCATGGACATCTCCTACCTTGCACACAATCAAATCTTCTGTGAAAAGTGGATTAGAGTGTTTAAGTGATGTGAGTATTGGTCACCTGAGTCACAAAAGGACCCTAGGGGAGGGTGGAGGGAATCATGTGAAATTCCAGAGGGTACGCTTCTGGGGTACCACCTTGGGTCTCCCTGGACTTGGCCACTCATCAGTGGCATGACCTTGGGAAGTGAATTCTCTCTCTGAGTCTTGGTTTCCTCATTAGTAAAATGGGGACAATAACTTCCACCTTGTGGGGTTGCTGTGAGGATAAGAAGTAACCCCTATGCTAATCAGGACTGGCCCCAGCCCGGGCCCCACAGACCTTGCTAGCATTGGTAGCAGTGGCATCTATCATGACATCACAGTGGCTGAGACACTGGGGGACATCTCATGTCCTCCCTTTTATGCACGGAGGAGGGCCAGGTGCTGAGCAGGCAAAGCAAAAGGCACTCACCTGAGCTGGTCTTTGAATGCTTTCCTGGACTTGGTTTTCTTCCCAGGTTTGACAGAGAAAGGGACGACCCCAAGCCCGAAGCCTTGTCCATCAGGCTCACCCACTAGGTGGCCATCAACATCCACAAGCCCTGCCTGGATGGAGAGGCCAGCCCCAGGGTCATGGGTTAGAGTATAGGTTTGGGCCCCTCAGGGTCTGCCCATGCCCCACCCCCACCCCCCAGTGTATGTGGGTCAAAGGCTTGGGGCAGGCATGATTCTCCCATACCCTGAGACGTGGTTGCTGGTGAGGCCAGTTTCAGGCTGTCCATGATAGAGCCACGTGACTACCCTACTTGATGTCTGCTTTCCACATTAACTCCTCTTAGTCTGGTGCCTCATTCCAAGCCCTGAGGATCTTTTTTTTTTTTTTTTAATATTTATTTTTTATTATATGGACAGGCACTGGAACCGAACCCACGTCTCCGGCATGGCAAGTGATAATTCTGCCACTGAGTCACCATCGCACCGCCCAGCCCTGAGGATCTTAAAGCCAGTTTTTGTTCTAACTCCAGGAACAGGTCCTGTTCATGTATGACTTATTCTGGCAAGGGTCACTCCATGCCTATCCTACTGTTACCTTTATTTGTTACAACCCTAGATCTGCTTCAATGCAGGCTGCCTTTGGCCTCTGGAAAGGTGTGAGGATGGGAAAATTTGAGGTGTCCTTACCTTCTGGACAGCAGACATAGCTGCAAAGTCATTCTTGTCTATGAGGGTGTACTTCCTGCGCAAACTGGACTCCACTTCTTGTTCCTGTTGGCTTGGGAGAGACAGTGAAACAATACCTTGCACCTCAGGCCCGTCTAAACCCAATGGAGCAAGAACCAAGTGCCAGGGTTAGAAGTCATTTGTGTAAGGCCCCCTGTGACAGAGCCATGGCCTCATCATGAACAAACTAGATAAAACAGACAAAATGACTTCATTTTCCCACCCCCAACATACACACACACATCATCCAAACCACAAACATGCAGGGCCTCCAAGATGACACTGAACAAGCACTGGGCCATGCTCCCCCACCTGGGTTCTGATTCAGAATCATATAACCAGTTCCTGTGTCACCAGCCAGCAAAAGCCACTCATGCTACAGATGTGTCTGCACCCAAATAAACCACAAATGCCTCTGGGGAAGGTAGCATTATCACCATGTCGTGCTCTAGCTATGTTCAGGGCTGGTGTTCCATAAAGACCTCCTGCCCAACTAAAGAACTCTGTAGACATCCAGCAGGGTTCATCTCCTCTCTAAGTAGCCTTGAATGGAGAGCTGTCCTCCCCGCCTTCCCCAGGAGAAGCAAAGGGCAGGAGGATCCCCCAGCTCAATGGGGACACAAGGAGCCTGAGCACACCCCAAGGTTTCTGGTCTGGCTCCTCACATACAAGAGAGGGCAGAAGGGGGTGGGTCTGGAAGCACGTGCCCTAACAGTCCCAGGAAATGAAAATAGCAGCCTGATGTGGACGTGGGTTGGGAAGCAGGAAGTCCCTCACCTCAGAACCACCCGGAACTGATTGAAAACCTCCTGGATCTGTCTGAGGTTGATTATCTGGGAGGAAGAGAGTAAAGGAGAAGTTAGACTGTAGAGTACAAGAGGACCAAGTCTGTGTCTATGTTAGGAGAGAAACCAGCACAGTAAACAGCCTCTCAGCAAAGTGGCAGTCAAGCTCTCTTCAAGAGCAGAGAAACATCTGATTAGAACTTTAAGACTATTTATTGAGGCTATAAAAATCACCTTTTCTTAGTTGAGATCTCTATAAAGTTTAAATGACACAGTAGCTCTTGAAAATACTTTCTAAGAAAAAAATTATTGTTCTTAGCAATCTCCTGCTTCTAAAAGTTTCTGTCTGCCATTTTTCAGATGGAGCCCATTTGTGGGCTTTTCTGCATAGGCATAGACACACACACCTGTGGCTGGAGGAAGGTCATCAGCTTCCTGGACCTAAAAGAAGCATTACCCTTGATCAAGGGTCAGTCTGGGAATGCGCCTGCTGAGAGGCCAGAAGAGCCTGCTCCTCAGTTGTCCCCAGGCCTGCCTCTCAGTTGCCCATGGTAACAAGCCCTGGATCTACCCCTATGTGTCCTTAATGAGGAATTTGATGCCCTGCATTGTGAAAATAGGATGCATCTCTCCCTCTGAAGACCCCTATCTTGTGCATCTACTGTCAGCTGTCCACGGTAACAAGCCCTGGATCTGCCCATGTGTGTCCTTAATGAAGAATTTGATGCCCTGCACTGTGACAATAGGGTGCATCTCTCCTTCTGAAGACCCTTACCTTGTACATCTGCTGTCACCCTCTTCTTGACCCACTTCAACATGGGCCTTGAGAGGTCTGCATTGTAGTCAACCAGCATGACCACCAGCCTTTATCAGCCTCATTTTGCTGGGCACAACCAAGCCCTGCAGTTCAATTAATCCCAACACAGATTCCCTCCCCACTGAACAGGTAAGGCAACTGACTGTACACAGGGCAAAGCAATTTGCTGAAGTCACTCAGAGAGAAGGCAGTCTAGTTTGTGACCCCTGTGATAGGCCACCTCCTATATGGGTGTGTCCAAGGCTGCCAACCACTCTGTGGAGCACCCATGCCCTCAGGAAACCCTAAACTCAGAAGCTGAGACCATGGTGAGCTCAAGGGCTCCTGCTGCCAGGGGTCCAGTGCTACCCTCCACCCACTGCACCCACTCAGTGTAAGGTCCTGAGGTCAGCACAGCACCCATAAGGGTTGCTCAGAACAGGGAGACCCAGGTGAGGTGGGCCTGGCAGTCCCATGGAGGGCTCCTTACGTCAATCTCATCCAGTGTCCCCTCCAGGTACCTCCGCACCTGGGAGTTGATTTCGGCAATCTGGATTTCATCCATGGGATCATAGGTCACGAGGGTGCGGTTGGTCTTGGAGAAGGATGCAGAACATGTCAATAAACAACACAGACCTTAGCCCAGCAGGGGCAGCAGGGGCTGTTCTGAGAGCTGATTCAGGTGGAGCATGGGCCCTGGCCTCCCAAGCCAGCCCCACTCCCTTCACCACTAGGTGCTGGCAGAGAGGGCCTAACATAGGCCATGTGCTCAGGTCAGAAAGGGCCAAGGGGGTAGAGAAGGGAAGGAAAGGCCATAGGACATGGGGCCTGCTGCTGTGGTCAAGGGGACTCTGTGGCCAAGTCCCAGCACAGGAGAACTCCTGCCCCACCCATTGCCCTCATGGTCTCTTGCTGCTGCCCCCCTCCCCACCCCTAGCCTACCCCACCTCCTGTGACCTTGACCTTCTGCCCCCAATACCCCTGCCCATCTGGTATTCTTGCCCATGGTCTCTCTGCCTCTTGTTTTCCAGCCTCCCTGGCCTCAATCTCCCATAACTTGGTTTAATCTGCCTCTCTTCCCTATGGCTTCTGTTCCCTCCCTAACTCTGCCCTCACCCCCACACCCCAATATGGACTCTGCCCTTGCTCACTCAGTCCCTCTGTCCATCCACCTCTGTGCCCATCCAACATTCCTGCCCTGTGACCCCTTTTGCCCCTTTCCCACCTTGTCCTCCTCCCCAGCTGGCTCCCTCCAGTTTCCCCTAATCTCCCCCTGCCTTTAGCCCCTTACCAGGCTGTCATGAATGGCCAGCTCCTGCTTGAGCAGTGCCAGCTCCTTCTCCAGGTTCTTGACCATCCGCTACCAGGGAAACAGCATGGGAGGGGGGACAGAGGGACCATCAGAGAAGCCGACCTGCCTCCTTTACATGAAGCACACAATTCCCCACCTTGTACCCAGCTACCCCAGCTCTTCCTAGTAATTCACGGAGTCCGATCTCAGTATGTGGGTGCTTCCCTCCCTGCTAGCGACCCTTTCCCTACTGGGACATGGTTAGGGTCTGAGAGGGCAGCCCCTGGCCTCTGCCTGTTACAGCAGGGAAGACAGAACCAGAGTGAATACAGGTGCTCCCAAGGGCTCAGACTGTTTCCACCTACCAGAATAATGGCCCTTTCCGCGCAGCTCACTGTCTCCCAGGACACTTTCTACATGTGGACAGTCTTTTCCAGGATGTACCCTTTACCCTCATCCTTCCCAACCATATCATCAACATATAACTTTCAATTTCCCACTGACAATCAGGTATGTCTAATTTTTTGCTGGTATAAAAATGCTGCAAGAATGTCTTTGTATATATCTTTGTGTTCTTAGAGATTTTGGTGGGATAATTCATAGATATCTGAACATTCAGAATATCGGAATACACCTCTGTGTGAACTGCCGCCATTGCCTCTTTCCTACTGCCCTGCCAGCCTCACTCCATTCCACTCCATGCCAGTCAAATTAGCATGCACGCTCTTCCTCAAACATGCCTGACACACTCCAGCCTCTGCATCCTACCCTCCAGCCTGGGATGTCCTTCTAGGTATTTCCATGGCTCATTCCCTCACTTCTTCATGTCTTTGTTCAAAAGCTATCTTCTTAATTAGTTTCACCCCAAACCCCCATGTGCAACCCCCTCCCCACCCTTGCCTAAATTTTAGCCTGCTTTTTTTTTTCCATAGCAAGTATCACCTTCTAACATGCTCCAGACCAATGCTATCTCATACAGCTGTCTGCAACGATAGAACTGTTCAATGTGGGTGCCACTAAACTAGCTCCATGCAACTAGTGAGTACCTGAAATGTGGCTAGTGGAACTGAGGAAGCAAATTTTTAGTTTTTAAAAATTTTAATATTTTTTAGTATTTAAAAAAATTTAAATAGCCACATGTGAGCAGAACTCGCCTATTTATTATATTTATTATTATCTATCTTTTCCACATTGAGCAGAACATAAGCTCCTTGAGAGCAGAGATTTGTGTTTCTGTTTGTATACTAAGGTATCTCAAGTGCTTCACACACACACACCTCCCCACAACGGGTGCCTGCCCACAGGCCCCTTGGTACCTCAGCGTCATATTTTTCATTGATAGCAGGCTCAGTAGTGACCAGCTTCATTCTGCTGGCAAATCGCAGTGAAGAGAGCTGAAAAACAGATCAGACACTTGTCAGATGGCTCCCTAAAGAAGCCTGATCTCGAGGGACCAGACTTCTCAGAGACCTGGCCTCCCCTCCCTGGACCCTTCAGGAGGCCTTGCCACTATGAGTTGACCCATTTCCCCAAGGGGACAGCTGACAAAAGGGCCCTCAGCAGTAAGATCCCCCAGTTGGAAGTGGACAGAGGAGACAGTCTGTAGCCCAGGCCTCATCCTGTACATTATGAGGAAGTATACTGGTCTATTTCTTCATGCAAATCTGAACAGCTTCTATCTCTAAGCTTTCCTCAAGCAGCTCCCACTTCGCCTAGTGTGTCCTTTCATACCCTGTCTGCTTTCCAAAGTTCCACTCTTTCTCCAAGACCCAGCTCAAAACCTGCTTCCTCCCTGAAGCCCTCCTGGATCTTTTCCAGATGAAAGGCCTCTGCCCCTCCCACAAACCACAAGTTACCCCCTTCAGAAGGGTGGCCCCTGAATCCTATTTCATACCCTTTTCAGAGTCTAGATCAGCACCGTCCAATCGAAGTATAAAGCAAACCATCAAAACAAACCACATATATAATTTTAAAATTTCTAGTAACATATTAGAAAAGGCAAAAAGAAGCAGGTAAAATTAATTTTAATATATTTTATTTAAGTTTAAACAGTATATTCAAAATATTAGCATGTCAACATGCAATCAATATAAAAAAACTATTATTGAGATAGTTTACATTCTTTTTTTTCTTATGAAGTCTTTGAAATCTGGTGTGCATATTACACATATAACACATCTTGATTTCAACTCACATTTCAAGTACTCAGTAGCTGCACCTAACCAGTGGCTGCTCTTATGGATAGAGTAGATCTGCTTCAACTTTTCTCTGCCTAGACTCCCCTGGGCCACGTCCCAGGAATGCATGTGCCCAGGCCCACCATGGAGTGGATTCAGTAGTCTGTGTAGGAATGAGTTGTTCTCCACATTTAAAGGGCTAGCAGGGGTCTAGGGTAGGTTCATTCTGGGGTGATAAAACCAGACTCCGTGTATGAATTTTTTTCGATTTTCTTTTTCTGAATTGATGTGGATGTTCTGGGAAATGATCATGATGATGGATGTGCAGCTATGTGATAATATTGTGAGTTGTTGATTGTATATCAAGAATGGAGTGATCATATGGGGTGAGACTGTTTGTGATTGTATGTTGTTATGTTGAATAATAATAATAAAAAAAAACTTATGAGTGTGTGAGGAATCACTGTTTTTCCTACAGGACCAGCAAGTGTTAGGTGTGTGGCAAACGTTGAACCTCAATGGTGGGGGGAATAGGAATGGCCTTATTAACCTTTGTTACCCAGTGACAAAGCCCAAAATTTAGCCCAGCAGAGTCCAAAAGGGTGTGTGTGTTTGCGTGTGTGTGTATAGGTATGTATAGCTGTGTGAGGGGAGTGTATGCCAGTTGGACTCTGGATCTTTGGCCAATTACTTGTGAGCAGAGATATTTGCAAAACAGGTAAAAGAATCCACTGGGAAAGAAACACTCAAGAGAAAGCATGCTCCAAAGAGACTGCAGGGACCCGTGAGCCCATAGAGTGACGTCTGCATGGAGGGTGTGTGTGTGTTTCTGCCCAAGTCTCTGGAGAGGGGCAGCTAGCCCAGGGTAGTTATGGCTAGAGGCCCATGAGGCGGGCCATGTGAGCAGACCCTTGGGAAGCAGCCTCGTTGCTGTGACCCCCTGCATCTATGTTCGGGGAGGGGTGGAGGGCTCCTCATCAGCACTCAGGAGCAGCCAGTGGCGGCAGGAAGCAGGCCTTGAGATCCCAGCCTCTTACCATACTGGGCTCACTCAGAGAATGGGCCCGGAAATCGGGAAGCAGGCTTGGAATGGGGATATGTCACCCAGAAGTGGCCCAGAGGAAGGACCGAAAGGGCTCTTGCTTGTGTAGTCTGGTCTGGTGGGTAAGAGCTCTTGTCACTAGGCCACATAAGTAACGTTGGACAGTTCTCACAACTTCTCTGTACACTGGGGAACACCTGCCTCACAGGGTCACTGGGAAACTTAGTGATGAATTATATAAGGTGCTTGGTACACAGGTGGCTCACAGCGAGCCCTCGGAAAGAGGTCATTAGAGTTGGTGTCGTTTCTGTGAGGGGCCAGATCAGACTCTCCTGTACCAAGCCCAGCAGCAAGTATGGCCACGACTCTGATGCTGCAGTTACTCGTGCATACACATGCGCTGTTATTGCACAAAGCAACACAAGCTGTAACAAAGTTTTTTTTTTTTTTCACATGGGCAGACATATAAGAACATTTTTAAAGTTTTAAAATATTTGGAGAAAAGACTCATTAGCTTACACACTCCCAATCTGCTTTTATCCCATTATTCCAAACTCGTGAGACTCCTGCAGCAGCTCCTTTGGGCTCTGTGGGCTCAGTTCTAGGTATCCAAGAACCAAGCGGTGTGAGCACAAGTCCCTAAGGACAACAGGTACTTTGCTTCCCATGTTGAGACCATCTCAGGAGGGTGGGAATAAGAGGAGAGGGAGGCCATCTTTCTTCCTAGGAAGGCAGCCAGGAGGCCCAAGTTTCTTAGGGCCCCTCTTGGGGTTTAATCATGCTTTGTTATGAGAGAAGGTTAACCAAATGCTCCCTCTGGAGATGCTGCCTGCATGTCAGCTGGGCCTCTCCTTCCAGCCATCCAAACCCCAGGGTGCTAGATGTGTGGTGGGAGAGCTCCTGCTGAAAGTTGGGATGGTCCCTAACATGTGCAGTGGGAGGCCCTCCAGGAGTGTCCTGCCCTACAGTATTCCTGGAAATGACTCGTTTCACATAAATGGATTCTTTAGGTGTCTGAAACTTGCCCTGAACATCCACACTTGAAAAGTAAAATTTTTAAGGACAGCTTTCCAGATTTGTATTATTTATGATGTGCAGCACTTCCAAGGAAGGTTGTGGGAAGAGCCCTGGCCTGGAGGTACTTGGACTCATCTGCACCACTACCTCAGCCCTGTTTTGGATACTTATTATGGTTTCGGACTCTCATCAGCTTTCCCCCTCCCCGGGCCACCCTGTGTCCTGCCACTGGGTTAGTCAATCTGAGTCACAACTCTGGCCACAGCCCTCCCCTACTCAACTTTCAGGACAGCTCCAGTCACCTGCAGAACAGCCAAGACTTCAGCCCCATCCAGCCCCTACAGTTCCTCTTTTCTTCTCCTTCCACTGCAGTTGGCCAGATGTTCCTGGCATGGGCCATGTTTCAGTCCCACCATCTTCTCCACAGGAACATCTCCACTCAACCCTGTCACCAATCCTTTAATCCCAGCTCATTACCAACCTTACCTCCAATTCCCACGCTCTTCTGAAGTGCCTCCTCCATCTGTGCCTCTCACATAACTTAGGACCATGGAGTATCTTCCTTCCTGGGTTGGGAACTCTGAGGCCCAAGGCCATGTATGTCTCATCTCTACTGCGCTGCTCCTCTCACTACCAGCACCTCACACGTGGCAGGTGCTTAATACTTGTGTGCTCGTACCGGACTTACAAACAGCCTGCAACGCTGTAGTGTGTTCTCAAAGTTTGTAAGTATATGTGATTATAAAGAACAATGAACCAATACTCCTGCTTGACCCCTACACTCAGGAGCAGCACCTCTGGAAACATGGCCCTTAGCTCCCAAATCTGGTTCTCAGCTAGTGTCCATGCTGAGCCTGCCTTCTGCCTTGCCCTCTTCTTCAAACAGCTTTCATCCCTTAGTGTTTAGTGTTTGGATCCTGGGGCTCTGGGCTTCCCTCAGCACTTCCGGCTCAGACTCACCCCCCAGATCGCTCTGTTCTCGACAATGTCTATCGCTCGTGTGCCAGGTTAGCCAGCCTGGAGCCAGCCTTCCCCAAGTCCTGACACCTGAAAAGATTCCAATCTGATTGCATTGGCTGTTTTTCACATACCGTCTCTTCTAACTGGGCAGCTTCTCCATAGACATTTGTCACCAGGACCATGTTGCAGTTTCCCCCTGCAAAAAGCAGGACATAGAAAGGCTGTGAACCATGTAGATTTCCTACCAAGAGACCCCTTAAGGCTGGCAGGGTCAGAAGGGACACAGCCAAGCATGTAGGAGACTGGGTTGCAAGGGAAAGAGAGGGTGAAGGGAGAGAGAAAGTCACATTTACCTCAAAGAGAGTTAGGGGAGGACAGCAGAGGAGAGATGGTAAGGGGCAAGGAGTGCCAAGGTGGTGGGAGAGGGATGTGAGCCAGAGCTTTGTCTGTGATGGCACTCAATGAACAATGAGACACCAATGGCTATGTCTTCACTGAAGGGCTGGGGACAAGGGGATGACATGACACAGTTTCTGCGCCTCCGTCATAGAGGCTGCAGGGGAAGGGAAGATATCATGGGAGAAGACCTCTACCTGGGTCTTCAAGGCCCTAGATGGTTTGGGGACAAGGTATTCATGGTAAAGGCAAAAGCTTAGGCAAAGGTTGTGAGGAATGAACAGCATGCCATGTTCTGGGCACCTGTCTAGTCACACATCTGAGGTTACTGTGAAAGACTTGCAGGCCAGTCTGTGCCACAGAGGGGCAATTCCATTACCACCAGCAGCACATGTGGCAGGACTGTCCCTTCCCTAGAGTGCAGTCCCCTTCTCCCTGGGCACCAGCCACACCCTCACCTAAAGAGTCCTTCAGGGCATGGGTGAGCTTGCACTGCCTGAAGGGGATGTGATCCCTCTTCTGGTCCCCAAGGGCAATGATGGCTTGCTCCAGGAATGACAGCGATTTGTTGATATAGGTGGCTTCCTTCAGGACTCGGCCCTCAGACTACAAAGCAAAAGTCAGTTCCACTTCGACAGGGTGGAGAGGCTTCCCTCCTGGTTCAGGGTAACACTGTAGGTCTGTGGCCAGGCCAGAGCCTCCTTTCCAGAATAAAGGTCTTCTCTCAATACCATGGGATTGCATCCCATCTTGGGTTAATCTCGATAATACTAATATAAATAGGAATATTCGTGTGGATATTCATATGTACATTCATGTGAATGCAAATATTTATATGAATATTTATGCCATTACTCAAAGATTCTTATAAGACTTGTGCAAATATTTTAGCAAATGTTCCTGTGAATATTCACAGATACACTTATTTGAATGCACATACAAATGTTTACCTGAATATTCTTGTGAATACTTGTACAAATACACTCATACCAATATTCACTTAAATATTAAATACTCATGTAAATATTCACATATTATTTTTTTTTTCCTTGGCATGGGCAGGCACCGGGAATCGAACCCGGGTCTCCAGCATGGCAGGTGAGAACTCTGCCACTAAGCCATCGTGGCCCACCTGAATACTATTCTCATATGTAGAATAATGCTAATACCAGTACAGGGCATTTATTGAGCACTTACTGAGTGCCAGGTACCTTGCTAAGAATTTACAGGGCATCAGCTCATTGGATGGTTACATAAGATCTAAGGAAGGAACTGCCCCTCCATAACTAACTTCGTCCCTCTGCTTCTTAGGGTCAAGCCTACATACTCCACTGCTCCAGGCTTTGCTCAGGACTGTGCTCACAAATGGCAGGAGAGACATGTCCCATATTTCCACAGCACTAAGATGGAAACAGGGCACATCGCTTGCTCCCTTCACTTACCCCAGATTTCCCCAGCCTCTCTGAGCCTGCTAGATCCACCAGGTTGATTTTAGAAGTGATGTACTTTTCATCTGACAAAGTCCGCGAATGGGCCTACAAATCATCCAGAAGTTAGACCCTCACAGGGGAAGCTTCTGACTGAACTGCACCCCCCCATACTTCCATGGCGCCACCACCCGGGAACTGACTGCCCCTCCCAGGCTGTTCAAAGAGCTTTAACCTACCTCCATGTAGATGGTGAAAATGCAGTGTGACCTGGAAGAGTTTTTGTTCAGAGTGTGAGAGGCTATAATCCTATTGGTTTCTCCCTGAAGAGAAAGGAAAATATAGATAACATTTTGAAAATTTGAAATAACAAAGCATTTGGGGTATTTTTCATCTATACTGACAGCTGCACAAGTGATACCATATCACTACAATCAGGCAGACTTTTCCAGGCAAACCTCTTTTACGAGAAAGAAGATAAGCAGACAAAATGGAATCTGGACCTGCATTTTCACCTGCTGCTGAGAATGTGTAAATTGGTACAACTTCCTGAAGAGCAAAAGAATCAAGAGCTTGAAAAATGGTCATAAACAGTGATCCAGCAATTCTATTTCTAGGACTGTCTTAGAGAGTTAACAGGAGGTATAGGCAGAGGTTTGCACTGAGATTCTGTCACAGGGTCATTTGTGATGGCAAATAATCAGAAGCAAACTACATATTCAACAATTAGGGAATGTACTATACAATGGAACATTATGCATCCAGAAAAATACTAACAGTTTTTTTAATGCCATTTTATTGAGATATATTCACACACCATACAAACCATCCAAAGTATATAATCACTGGTTTACAGTATCAGCACATAGTTGTGCATACAATCCCATGATCAATTTTAGAGTATTTCCATTACTCCAGAAAATAAATAAAAATTTAAAAGTATACCCAAATCTTCCCATAACCCTTATCTCCCCTTTTATCAACCCATAGTATTGGTGTAGTACATTTGTTAGAGTTGATGAAAGAGTACTAATGATAAATAGCTTTTAATAACCAACAAATACAGGATTCAAAATCACATGTATGGTATGATCTAAAAAATGCAAAAGCATTCATAGAAGAAAGAACAAGCAGAATTCTACCAAGATGTTAGAAATGGTCATTTCTGGGTCAGGATTTTTAGGTTATTGTTTCTTTTTTATATTGTTTTATACTTTCATTTATATATTACAGTGAATGTGTATTACTTTTAAAAATTAGGAAAAATAAGTAATTCATATATTTAAAAGGAACAGCAGGCCCTTGCCTCTAATTTACAGGGTTGGGCCCTGGAACCAAGGAATATGGTGGAAATGATTATTCTTTGAGAGAAAGGGTCCTTGGAGGATGGATGTAACATGTATCAGAATGTCTTTTTAAATGTCCCCAAGAAATGCTATGAACAAACCCTAGAGGAGTCATACCATGACCCCCAGGAAAAGTGAAGCCCCTGTCTGAAGGGGAGGCCTGGGCTATGCACTGATCCTGGGTGACTGCCATGGATACCTTGCTAAGCTTGTCACTATCTACCTGTCCCTACATATTCACTCAGTGATACTCATCAAGAGTATTAGGGTGAGAATGATAGAGGGAGGAGGAGGGCTGGGGGCATAGATGAAATCAGAAAGAAAGATAGACGATAAAGACTGAGATGGTATAATCTAGGAATGCCTAGAGCGTATAATGATAGTGACTGCACAAATTTTAAAAATGTTTTTGCATGAGGAAGAACAAAGGAATGTCATTACTGCAGGGTGCTGAAAATAGATGATAATAAATATTTTAAAATTTCAACTTATGTGTGAGACTAAAGCAAAAAATGTTTATTTGGTACAAAACTATTTTGACTAATGCAATTTCCTAATATAATTTATGTAGACAGCTTAATTGAACACCATAAGTAACATGGAAGCTTGAGTAGGACATGAGATTTTGTTGGTCTGTCCAGAGTGATGACCCGATGAATCCCAGAGTGATTGGATCATTGAGTGGAAAAGTATTTGCAAAGTCCCCTTCGGGGAATGGTGAGAACGGGGGAAAATTCAACATCTCCAAGTTGAATTCTTGATATTCTCACAAGCAGTGTGGACAACCAAAGCTATAGGCTGAGCCCCCAGTCTTGGGGTTTGTTCATATGAAACTTAACCCCACAAAGGATAGGTCAAACCTAATTAAAATTAGGCCTAAGAGTCACCCCCAAAAGAGCCTCTTTGTTGCTCAGATGTGGCCTCTCTCTCCAGCCAACACAACAAGCAAACTCACCACCCTCCCCCTGTCTATGTGGGACATGACTCCCAGGGGTGTGGACCTTCCTGGCAACGTGGGACAGAAATCCTACAATGAGCTGAGACTCTGCATCAAGGGATTGAGAAAACCTTCTGGACCAAAAGGGGGAGGAGTGAAATGAGACAAAGTGTCAATGGCTGAGAGATTCCAAACAGAGTCAAGAGGTTATCCTGGAGGTTATTCTTACGCATTAAGTAGATATCACCTTGTTATTCAAGATGTAATGGAGAGGCTGGAGGGAACTGCCTGAAAATGTAGAGCTGTGTTCCAGTAGCCATGTTTCTTGATGATGATTGTATAATGATACAGCTTTCACGGTGTGACTGTGTGATTGTGAAAACCCTGTGTCTGATGCTCCTTTTATCTACCTTGTCAACAGACGAGTAGAACATATGGAATAAAAATAAATAATAGGGGGAACAAATGTTAAAATAAATTTAGTTTGAAATGCTAGTGATCAATAAAAGGGAGGGGGTAAGGGGTATGGTATGTATAATTTTTTTTTCTGTTTTCATTTTATTTGTTTTTCTGAATAGATACAAATGTTCCAAGAAATGATCATGAGGATGAATATACAACTATGTGATGATATTGTGAATTACTGTTTATAA